>CM040396.1:4478916-4531416 GCA_022702515.1 Ilyophis sp. 1 JC-2022 | reverse complement strand
CAGCAGAATCTAGTTTAGCACAGGATAGCACAATCCAACACAGTATAGCACAGCACAGCAGAATCTAGTTTAGCACAGGATAGCACAATCCAACACAGTATAGCACAGCACAGCAGAATCTAGTTTAGCACAGCACAGCAGAATCTAGTTTAGCACAGGATAGCACAATCCAACACGGCACAGCACAGCAATGAGAAAATAAATGACCATTTATCCTCTAATAAACTGCCACACAAATATACGGAAGGGCATTAACATCTGAGATTTGTATTAAATTGTCATCCACTTTTTCACTACATCCAACAATTTAAAGGAAACAAACTTTGTGTGTGTGTGTGTGTGTGTGTGTGCGCGCGTGTGCACGCACGTGTGCTTGTGTGTGTAACGCGCATGTGTCGGAAATCCCTGCGAAAAACAGATCAGACTGGTTCCTGTAATGCGATCAGGAAGGTCTTGTTCAGACTTGCTGTCTCACCTGCGCCAACAGCCCCCCCCTCCCCCTCCCCCCCCACCCTGTGGCTGGAATGTTGGCGCTCAGATTAAACTCACAGCAGCGTACAGAAGACCGGGCCGCAGAAAGAGCTCTTATTGTTCCGTCCCTCTGGATCTCTCATTGGCCAGATTTCCCCCCTCTTCCTCTGAGGGTGGAAGGTAATGTATGCTGTTTCAACGGCTCTGCAGTGTATTCCGTTAGATTGACAGGACTCCTAAAGATGAGACCTGTTTTTAGTTGATTTTTGAATAAGCTTTTAGGATATTAAGATGTTCTGTGAGCTTCCCTTTCTCAGTCACAAATTCTTACAGTTTTGTATCTTGTTAATAATATACTGACCTCTCATGTTGGGTGAGGGGGATTGTGGGTAGGGGACTTGGTTTGAGGTTCTGCATCTGCCGAAGTGGTTTCCTGACCATCTGCTGGGAAATGCCTCCCTCCCCCACCTCTGAGCCCCGTAAAGGGGGGTTCAGACTATGTATTATTAAAGAGATCAGCGGTCTGTCTTGGCTCACTCTGCCTCGGCGACCTTTGACCTCCCAGAGCGAGGGTCATGTCCTGTTGAGGGTGGTTCTCGTCCGAATGGGTGACAGGACCGTTCGGAGCCGTGCAACTTAAATGCTTCCACATGACAGAGCCGCCCCCAGAGCCGTAGGAAACTGCGACTTCCCACGATTACGCTTAGCTACTGTCATTTTTAGATCCTTCTCAAACCTTTCATCAGGATTCAGTCTAGTTCTGTAGTTATTCTTTTCACCTTTCTGAGGTATTTGGTGAACGAGCCTTGCTGTTCCCTCTGACTGGATGTCCCGGTCTGTTTAAACGTCGGCATGTAAGCAAGCATAGAGGGGCTTGTAAATAAGACTGCTGTGCTCTACTGAGCTGTAATGTAACTGTTTTTTTGGTTGTGGAACTGAATGGAAACATGCTCTTGTGAGTTTGTAGGGTCTCGAATGCATCCGTAAAACATTTTCCTGTGGGATGAAATGTATGAAAACACAAGGACCTGTGATCAGGACCTGCTTACAATGCTACAGGAAAAGCTGTGGTTCGGTGTGGTAAAAAAGAAACATTTCAAAAACATTGCTTCGGTGTTATTATCCACAACCTTACGCAATGACACTGCGAGTTGTAAAACACTACAGTAACAATGTGTGGTACCTGGGTGGTATCGTTCCTGAGGATTCAGGAATTTTCTCATTCGGGAAATGACTCGGAAAGATAACGTGCGTAAATCATTCGAAGTGCTTTCATCCCACATAACAATTTAAAAAATGTATAATTAATTTTAAAAAAAAATCAGCATTTTTCTCCCTGCTCTGGAATGCCCCATCACAGCTGTAACCAATCATCTTCCCATCTTCCCATCTTCCCAATAAATAACCAATCACTTTCTCACCTTCCCAATAAATAACCAATCACATTCCCTTCTCTGTAGTGTGCTCCGTCTCTTAAGTAGGATGCACATTTATGAATACGTATTTTCAAACATGCTGAAGTAGCCAGCTGCCTCTGATAAACATCCCAGCTGTCGCTACCTCATAGGGCAACGTTGACTGGTGCACGCTCCCGATATAACAGCAGTTAAGTTAAGTCATGATAGTATCGCATGTTTACCTGTGGAATTTTGTTTTTTTGCCCCTGTCCCAATTTTTTTGGAGCGTGATGCAGGCATCAAATTCAGAATTAGCGTATATTTACAAAAATCAATAAAGTTGATAAGATAAAACATTAAATATTATTTACAAATCACTGCTTTCTGCTTTTATGTGCATTTTACATACTGTCCCAGCTTTTTTGGAATTGGGGATTGTAATATACAACCTACTAACTTCACAGAGTGAGGATATGGTTACACACTGTGCTGTGGGACTTCTGGCAGCTGCTATAGGGTGAAGCATCAGTACCTCAACTGGATGGGCCACTTGTGAAAACCCACCTAAAATGCCATTAAATTGGTGACAAAGGTGATGTCAAAATAACAGCATGAAGCAGCTTAGCTGCTTCCTCTGTCCACACACATGCATCTGATTAGCTACACTGCATGATCTTGAAAGTCATTTCATAAATCATTTTTTACTGGAGATTTCAATCAACCTGTTGCAGTCTGTGTTATAAAAGCACTGCTCTCCCTCAGTACGACAGGCACATCACTAGGTACACATTATTGTACCCGTAATGTAGCTAGTTGGCTAGATAATGACCACATAAACATGACTCAAAGTCATGACTCATTTGACTAACATGATGTAGCATGATGTCACAATATACAGTAGACACTACATGGCCAAAAGTATATGGGCACCTGCTCCTCCAACATCAAATCAAATACAAATGACCATGAATTCTTTCTAGTTTTAGTTTCCGATCCTCCTCCTGATTTGTGTATATAGCACATAACTTTTTTTGTTTCAACCACGCCACCATTTATCCGTAATCTGGATTGCATATAGGGTCATTTGAAACATTCAAAACCAACATTTATTTGATCTCCCCCAACCAAACTATTGGCTGCTATTCACTGAAATAAAAATAAAAAATAAAACAAAAATTGGTTGAAAAATAAAAACTAAATCAAAAGCTGAAATAAACTAAACGAATGAAAACTAAATTACTAAAAACAAAATGAAAAACTTAAAATGATAATAACCTTGGTTATGACTTCCCCCTGGTTCCCCCTTTGCTGCTATAACAGCCTCCACTCTTCTGGGAAGTCTCTCCACTAGATGCTGGAACATTGCTGCTGGTATTTGCTTCCATTCAGCCATAAGAGCATGTGTGAGGTCAGGCACTGATATTAGATGATTAGGCCTGGCTCGCGGTTGGCTTTCCAATTGATCCCAAAGGGGTTCAATGGGGTTGAGGTTGTTCTGTGCAGGACTGTCATGTTCTACCACACCGATATCAGGAAACCATTTCTGTGTAGACCTCGATTTCTGGGGGCATTGTCATGCTGAAACAGGAAATGGTCTTCCCCAAACTGTTGCCACAAAGTTGGAAGCCCAGAATTGTCTACAATGTCATTGAATGCTGTCACGTTAAGATTTGGAACTAAGGAGCCTAGCCCAACCCATGAACAACAGCTCCAGACCAGATAGTTTTGGCAGTGTAGTGTGTACAGTACCAGTCAAAAGTTTGGACACACCTACTCATAGAAGAGTTTTTTTTTTTTACCAAAAAAGTGTTCAACAACTCAAAATGTATTTTACATTTTAGATTCTTCAAAGTAGCCACCCTTTGCCTGGACACCAGCTTTGCGCTCTTGGCATTCTCTCAACCAACGTCATGAGGTAGCCACCTGGGATGCTTTTCTGTCTTGAAGGAATTCCCACATATGCTGAGCACTTGGCTGCTTTTCTTTCACTCTCCGGTCCAACTCATCCCAAACCATCTCTATTGGGTTCAAGTTTAGGTTGGGTGTTAGATTAGCTCATCTGATGCAGCACTCCATCACTGTCAAAAACATATTGAAAACATATTCAAGCATTTAAGCGTAAGCCTTTAGATCAAAATGTCCCTCAGATAATGAGAAAGATACATTCAATCAACTGTGTCCAAACTTTTGACTGGTACTGTATATATATTTTTTTCCAATTCTGAAGAATGGCTGAGATATACTGTATATACACGTGCATTTATACAGCTGTTTCATGTAGTGCAAGACCTGAGTCAGGAGCCTTATCAGGAATATATGGCATAGGACGTTTGTGGGCGTGAGATCAGGTGTGATCTCATGAATGGTTGTGAATGAAAAACAACTGGAAAATATAATTCTAGACAGGCAGAAATCAGGCGACCTCAGGCATCCGGAGCTCAGGAGAGCAATGGTGGAGTAGAAACGCTTTAAGTGACGGTTAAAACATATATAGGGTAGGGCCCGATGATTGGTCATGGTATTTGCTTTTTACCAATCATTGGTTGTGTCATTAGTTTTGCATGTGCCAGAAGGTTTTTGTCTTAGTAAATCAGGCCCATAATGTATAATGTAATATACAATTTTGCAATGCTAGCTGTGAGTTAGCCTATCTTTACAAGCTTCCATAGTATTTTATGAGAGGTTTCATACATAGATATAGAACTATAGATGTGACATATGTTATAGTTAGTGGTACAATTCTTGAGAGCATACCCAGGTAAGATGGTGGCCAGTAACCATGGTTTTATATCTATGAGCCAATCATCAGCTATCTGGCTTCTGAGACCCGATTATGACATCACAGTGGGTTACAAAGTACAAGTACATAACACTTTGCCATAGATTCCCACTATAGCTGTACCCAGGTAAAATGGCTGCCAAATTGTTCCATTTCAGAATTCCAAATTACTATTACACTACATGATATGTCATATCTATGATTGTATATCTATGGTTTCTTAGAATCAATTGTATCTGTGTGCAGACAAGCTAAATACAATAGTCTGGGAAGCAGACGGAGTGAAATATCATTCCACTTTATTCTAGCGAAGCAGAATGCGTAAAATTAAGAAAAGAGAGAATTTATGTGGAATGAGAAAATCACCAAATCCAAGTTCCTTTAGTCTGGGGGATTTTCTCTCCTGTGGAAAATATTTCTTCAGGCTTTGAGTGTGTGTTTGAAGTGCAGCGTTGCGTGCTGCTGGCCTGTGGACTCAGCGAAGATGTTAATCCAGACCTCCTCCTGCTCCTCTGTTTGCTGCCCTCCTCTCTCACGCATTAAATAGAGAGATACACGCTCTAACTGTTTCCACATTTATCAAGCCGCTCAATCCCTTCTCTGACCTTGTTTTCCACTGGTGAGGCTTTTCAGTTAAATAGTAAGAGCATAGTTTGCATTTGCATTTCTTGTGTATAACGATTCAAAGCACATCGAAACAGTACACATGCAACATACATGAATATCTGCTTCCTGTGAATGGTGCTCTAAAACAGTACACATACAACATACATGAATATCTGCTTCCTGTGAATGGTGCTCTAAAACAGTACACATACAACATACATGAATATCTGCTTCCTGTGAATGGTGCTCTAAAACAGTACACATACAACATACATGAATATCTGCTTCCTGTGAATGGTGCTCTAAAACAGTACACATACAACATACATGAATATCTGCTTCCTGTGAATGGTGCTCTAAAACAGTACACATACAACATACATGAATATATGCTTCCTGTGAATGGTGCTCTAAAACAGTACACATACAACATACATGAATATCTGCTTCCTGTGAATGGTGCTCTAAAACAGTACACATACAACATACATGAATATCTGCTTCCTGTGAATGGTGCACTAAAACAGTACACATACATGAATATCTGCTTCCTGTGAATGGTGCTCTAATTCTTCAGCAATTACCCAGAGAGGTTCTCCGAAGGCCTACCTCAGCTGAAGCTGTGATACTCTGCACTTAAAGTGGGCCTGTGGTGTGTGTAATAATAATGCTTATCTGTAGAGCACGTTTTCATACAATGAACTGCAGCCCAAAGTGCTTTACATTAAAAAGAAATATATAATAAACAAGGCAAGAAAAACATGAGATAAAAGAGATAAAATATATAATTAAAACAATATAAAAGTAGTAGCCTAATAATAATTGTAATAACAATGATAATAAAATTAATAAAATGTAATAAGACGTTGTGTAAGTCGCTCTGGATAAGAGCGTCTGCTAAATACCTATAATGTAATGTAATGTAATAAATACATAAATACAACATAATCAAAACAGGAGATAAAAAAGATTTAAAAACATTTTTTAAATAATAATTTAAATAAATACAAATACAACATGAAATAAAAATAAATGTGATCAGCCAAATGCCTTTAAAAAATGTGTCTTTAACGTGCTGTGATTTTGTGGACTGATGGTGCCTCTCTGATAATTGAGGCGATGTATTGCAAAGTCTGGGTGAATAAGATGATAAGCCTGTCTCACCGCTGTTCTTCAGTTTCACATCGGGAACCTTGAGCAGGTTGGCATGGGGTGATCTCAGGTTCCTTTTGGGCCGATAACTAATGAACATTTCTGAGACGTATGGAGCTGCGAAACAAGTGGGTGCCTTAAACCCACGTAAAAGGATATTAAAATCAATTCTAACTGACACAGGGAGCCAGTGCAGTTTTTATAAAGTCTTGGAAGCATACCTTTTCCATGCAAAAACCAGCCCAAGGTGAAAAAGCATTTGCTTTGGGCACATATGGGATCTATGCATTAGGCACGCTTTCTGACACCACGTAATAAGTTCCACCCTCTTTGACGAACGGTCTGGAGATTGCAAGCGCTTTTCCTTGTAAGATGTGGAGGGAAAGGACTTTTTAACTGAAATGTAAGGGTGTAAAAAATGCCTTGTTAAAACATGTTGCGTTTGGCAGCCCATACCATGATGGCCATGTTGTTTACGACGCTCTATTCTTCATTTCGATGGTTCAGAAGCAGGCTTAGGTCAAGGTTACGCACACAACAGGTCTGGCCAAAACAAATTGTTTCTGCTATAGGACGTGCCACGGACAGGAGCAGGAAGTTATCTACCCGTTTACGTAAGTCAGTTTAATTAGTTATTGACGAAATTGTTGACAGAACGAACTCAAGCAAAGTCCTCGCTCTGAGAGTGATCTATTAACAGCTTTCTGTTACCACTCATGCTTTTTGATTTATGAGTAACAGTTACTGTATGTTACCATCATCAACACCAACTCATGCAGGGAGAGAGAGTATATAGATGTATGCGTTTGCAAAATGTTTTTTCCCCACAATGAGGTCTAAATTGTTTTTCATTGCTGATCAAATACAGACAAGGTGGCAAAAATAGAGAAAACCACCGAAAAAAGAATCCATTGTGTCACAGGTCCACATTACAAAGCAAGAGTTGTTCTTGCAGGTGTGCTCAGCTAACATTACTGAAGGGGTCCAATGAACAAAACAAGTGTAGAAAACTGTTTGATTTCCAACCCTGTGGAAACTATATCCTTCTAAGACCCGCCAATTAATTTCTGTCCACTGTACTGGACATGAGTCTCTGGTCAAAGTAATTTTAAAGAGGTCTGTAATTCATATAGGGATCACCCGATATGTATGTCAATACCCTCAGCATTAAAGCTAACAGTCTCCACTTTAAACTCATATTCAATGTTTATTTCAAATCCAATGGCTGTAGAGTGTAGACCTCAGGAGGGTATGGCTGTAGAGTGTAGACCTCAGGAGGATATGACTGTAGAGTGTAGACCTCAGGAGGGTATGGCTGTATAGTGTACACCTCAGGAGGATATGACTGTAGAGTGTAGACCTCAGGAGGATATGACTGTAGAGTGTAGACCTCAGGAGGGTATGGCTGTAGAGTGTAGACCTCAGGAGGATACGGCTGTAGAGTGTAGACCTCAGGAGGGTATGGCTGTAGAGTGTAGACCTCAGGAGGGTATGGCTGTAGAGTGTAGACCTCAGGAGGATATGGCTGTAGAGTGTAGACCTCAGGAGGATATGACTGTAGAGTGTAGACCTCAGGAGGATATGGCTGTAGAGTGTAGACCTCAGGAGGATATGGCTGTAGAGTGTAGACCTCAGGAGGATATGGCTGTAGAGTGTAGACCTCAGGAGGATATGGCTGTATAGTGTAGACCTCAGGAGAATATGGCTGTATAGTGTAGACCTCAGGAGGATATGACTGTATAGTGTAGACCTCAGGAGAATATGGCTGTATAGTGTAGACCTCAGGAGAATATGGCTGTATAGTGTAGACCTCAGGAGGATGTAGAGTGTAGACCTCAGGAGGATATGGCTGTAGAGTGTAGACCTCAGGAGGGTATGGCTGTAGAGTGTAGACCTCAGGAGGATACGGCTGTAGAGTGTAGACCTCAGGAGGGTATGGCTGTAGAGTGTAGACCTCAGGAGGGTATGGCTGTAGAGTGTAGACCTCAGGAGGATATGGCTGTAGAGTGTAGACCTCAGGAGGATATGGCTGTAGAGTGTAGACTTCAGGAGGATATGGCTGTAGAGTGTAGACCTCAGGAGGATATGGCTGTAGAGTGTAGACCTCAGGAGGATACGGCTGTAGAGTGTAGACCTCAGGAGGATATGGCTGTAGAGTGTAGACCTCAGGAGGATATGGCTGTAGAGTGTAGACCTCAGGAGAATATGGCTGTAGAGTGTAGACCTCAGGAGGATATGGCTGTAGAGTGTAGACCTCAGGAGGATATGGCTGTAGAGTGTAGACCTCAGGAGGATATGGCTATAGAGTGTAGACCTCAGGAGGATATGGCTGTAGAGTGTAGACCTCAGGAGGATATGGCTGTAGAGTGTAGACCTCAGGAGGATATGGCTATAGAGTGTAGACCTCAGGAGGATATGGCTGTAGAGTGTAGACCTCAGGAGAATATGGCTGTAGAGTGTAGACCTCAGGAGGATATGGCTGTAGAGTGTAGACCTCAGGAGGATATGGCTATAGAGTGTAGACCTCAGGAGGATATGGCTGTAGAGTGTAGACCTCAGGAGGATATGGCTGTAGAGTGTAGACCTCAGGAGGATATGGCTATAGAGTGTAGACCTCAGGAGGATATAGCTGTAGAGTGTAGACCTCAGGAGGATATGGCTGTAGAGTGTAGACCTCAGGAGGATATGGCTGTAGAGTGTAGACCTCAGGAGGATATGGCTGTAGAGTGTAGACCTCAGGAGGATATGGCTGTAGAGTGTAGACCTCAGGAGGATATGGCTGTAGAGTGTAGACCTCAGGAGGATATGGCTATAGAGTGTAGACCTCAGGAGGATATGGCTGTAGAGTGTAGACCTCAGGAGGATATGGCTGTAGAGTGTAGACCTCAGGAGGATATGGCTATAGAGTGTAGACCTCAGGAGGATATAGCTGTAGAGTGTAGACCTCAGGAGGATATGGCTGTAGAGTGTAGACCTCAGGAGGATATGGCTGTAGAGTGTAGACCTCAGGAGGATATGGCTGTAGAGTGTAGACCTCAGGAGAATATGGCTGTATAGTGTAGACCTCAGGAGGATATGGCTGTATAGTGTAGACCTCAGGAGGATGTAGAGTGTAGACCTCAGGAGGATATGGCTGTAGAGTGTAGACCTCAGGAGGATATGGCTGTAGAGTGTAGACCTCAGGAGGATATGGCTGTATAGTGTAGACTTCAGGAGAATATGGCTGTATAGTGTAGACCTCAGGAGGATGTAGAGTGTAGACCTCAGGAGAATATGGCTGTAGATTGTAGACCTCAGGAGGATATGGCTGTAGAGTGTAGACCTCAGGAGGATACGGCTGTACAGTGTAGACCTCAGGAGGATATGGCTGTAGAGTGTAGACCTCAGGAGGATATGGCTGTAGAGTGTAGACCTCAGGAGGATATGGCTGTATAGTGTAGACCTGTATGTGTAGACCCCCTCCTTTCCCTCTGTCTCTCTCTCTGCTCCTCCCCCCTTGCTCTTTTCCTTTCTACCTCTGTCTCTACCCTCTTCCCCTCCCTCCCTCCTTACCTCACTCTCTCTGTCCCTCTCTCTCTCTCTTCCTCCCTCCCCCCCTCTTTCTGCTCTTTTCTCTTTCTCTCTCTCGGTTCCTCTGTTTCTCTCTCTCTCTCTCTTTCTCTCACTCTCTCTGTCTCTCTCTCCCTTCCTCTCTCTCTCTCTCTCTCTCTCTCTCTCTCTCCCTCCTTACCTCACTCTCTCTGTCCCTCTCTCCCTTCCTCTCTCTCTCTCTCTCTCCCTCTCCCTCCCTAGCATCAACATTGAGCCCCCCCCACCTTTTGCAGGGCCATGGATCAACCTGAAGCTGGCTTTTTATGGGCGGAGTCAGAAAGGACGGGAGTGAAAAGTTAACATGCTTCAGATATGACGCCTGGAGACAGCTGGGGTGTGTGGAACCGTAACCTTGTGAAAGTTCATTGCACTGAATATTTAGTATATATATATATATATACATATACACTGTATATATGGTCTGTATTTCATCATATTTCTAATGCCTAAACTCTGAGCTTTTTTATGTTCAACACAATCTGTGCCCTCAGTTCCTCCCTGAGGTAAATACTGGAGTTGTCTTTCTGCTCATTTCCCCTCACTGCTGTAATGACTAACATTGTGTTGCTTTTGTTAACAAGGCCTATTCATACTGGATGACCTTTTATGATTTCAAAACTGTTCGAATGAAACCGAAACGCAAAATGCACTATTTTTTTGAACAACAACCGTTTGTTTGCTTTTTTTCCACATTAAACATGTTCTGTAAGGAAAGAGAGAAATGCATTGTACTTTGAAATGTCACACCTCACTGTAACACTAAACTCCCACAGCCCGAGCCAATTTGGCAGCCACTGAAGGTGTAATGCGAGCGCTTTCTTTCCCTCAGATAGCTGATCTCTGATGGACACCTGATAGCGCAACTCGTAAACTGATCTGTACGGACTTCCTCCTACTGACAAAAGCCATACCTGCAAATCTTTAGATGAAATGGGAGAAACCCCAAACCCTCCCTGTCCATACAGCACCCGGCTCCTCTCTGACATCGCCGGCACCTGTGTGAATGTGTTATAATTATGCTACCCTCAACACCACTGCCCTCTTGGAGCTCAAACACAGATAACACACAACGTCGGAGGAAATGGCCTCTCTACCTTACAGAACGAAAGGCTAATATATGTTATAATGTTTAATTTCAGCGCTGATTAGCATCACAGTACATCAAACAGCGCATGGATCTTCATGGTTGACACTTGGCTGATGAAGCGATTGACTGGTTTTACATAGATAGGCTCACAAAAGCAAGTTAACACATAGGGCCACTGCAAACAGCTGGCATAAAAACTTTAGCTGGTGTTTATGAACCAAAGAAAATGGATAAAAGCATGTTTGTCTCAAAGTCTGCCTTCAATCTTTTTAGCACTTGCAATGGGGGGAGGCTGGGAGAAGGATCTGTCGTTTGGGGAGGGTTTGAGGGTATTTACATCCATATTAGATGATCCATGTAGGAATTACAGTCTTTTTTATACACACACCCCGCCCCCCCCCCCATTTTAGGGGAGCAAAAGTAATTGCATAATTATCATAATCTGAGAGAAAGTCATCATCATATTCAGTACTTGGTTGCAAATCCTTTGCATTCAATGCCTGCCTGAAGTCTGCGGCCCATAGACATCACCAGACTCTTCCCTGGTGATGCTCTGCCAGGCCTGTACTGGGTATCTTCCCTGGTGATGCTCTGCCAGACCTGTACTGGGTATCTTCCCTGGTGATGCTCTGCCAGGCCTGTACTGGGTATCTTCCCTGGTGATGCTCTGCCAGGCCTGTACTGGGTATCTTCCCTGGTGATGCTCTGCCAGGCCTGTACTGGGTATCTTCCCTGGTGATGCTCTGCCAGGCCTGTACTGGGTATCTTCCCTGGTGATGCTCTGCCAGGCCTGTACTGGGTATCTTCCCTGGTGATGCTCTGCCAGGCCTGTACTGGGTATCTTCCCTGGTGATGCTCTGCCAGGCCTGTACTGGGTATCTTCCCTGGTGATGCTCTGCCAGGCCTGTACTGGGTATCTTCCCTGGTGATGCTCTGCCAGGCCTGTACTGTCTTTACTTTCTGTTTGTTTCTGGGGTGTTTGGCCTTCAGTCTTGTTTTCAGCAAGCGAGGCGTTTGTTCAGTTGGATTCAGGATGAGTCAGTCAGTGAAGAACTTTGGGGAGGTCTAAAATGGGGGGGGTGGGTCTGTAATTCCTACACGGTTCACCCGATATGGATGTAAAAACCCTCAAATGAAAGCTGACAGTCTACACTTTAACCCCATAGTCATCACTCCATTTCAAATCTAATGTGCTGGAGTACAGAGGCAAAACAACAAAAATTGTGACCCTGTCCCAATACATTTGCATTTAACTTTATATATTGCAAACAGGTTTAACCTCCTATGACCCAGCTGTAGGGGACAAGAGTCTCTGATATTAATCTCAAAAACTATATATTCTACAATGATTAAACCTACACTACAATACTTTCAATAAACATGTTATAATATATAATAAATTGTATATATAATGTATATATTATGTTTGTGTTATGTTACAAGACACTTTGTATTATGTCAACAAAAAAAATGTTAAACTTTTTTTTTCTGCAGGGTCTCAGGAGCATATTGGAGCACAAAACAGAGCGCACAAACAACACAAGATGGTTTATAACCAAATGTCCATCACGTCATTAGTTAAGTCATCCAGTCCTATACAGTCATATTACACAGGCAAGCTAGCCTATGCTCTACGTGGCCAGGGCAAAGATTAAACTGCCTTGTTATAACCACATGGATAGGTAGACAATGTCCAAGTGAAGCTAGATATGTCTTCTGGTGGAATATGGTGGAAAGAGTGTTATATGTGCGCACGAGCAGTTAGCGCTGCTCTCGACCCCTGTCATGCTGCTTAGTCATTATCATTGAGGCAGCAGGTGTTTGTATGAGAACGGCTCAGCTGAGAAAAGCAGAACAGTTTAACAGTACAGCCAGTCACCCGGTAAATAGAGCCTCAGTCAGCACAAAAGAGCCTGACGTTTACAGTTACGCATTTAGATGACATTTACTTTCAGTCATTTGACATTCGATGAGTGTTTTTCCTGAAACTCACTCAGCCCACTTTTACCAATTTTGAGAGAATTTACATTTTTGTTCATTTTAAATTGGTGGTGTTGTTTTTTTGCTTGAAAAATGCCATTTTTATACTTAAAAATCCAGAAGAATAATGGTGTGGAAGTAAAACTGCAAATATCTAACCATTTATCAGAAAAATTATAACCACCTTGAAAAATATGGTTTAATTATCAAAATTGGACTTTTGGAAAGTTTGGAAAAACACCCTTAATTTAGTCTCTTATACAGAGCGACATACAAGAAAGAAAAACAGTGCTAGACCTAGAAAATAAATGAAGTCACAGGCAAATCTGAGCCTGTTGTAGAGCCAAGCTCTAGAATAAGCATGACTTCCTTTGACTTCTCTGGTCGATGAGGTCACTGAAGTGCGCTTGTGTCCACTGTACCAGCTGTGCTGTCCTGTCCAGCAGCTGCAGGTTGGTCTGTGTGAAAGCTACAGAAAACGTGCACGCTTCCGTCCTCACAAAGGGGTTGGGCCTTTAGCTGTGTTTGCGTGCACGCTTCCGTCCTCACAAAGGGGTTGGGCCTTTAGCTGTGTTTGCAAAGTGTGCAGAGAAATGTGTGTTTTCTAAATGCGTTGAAAAACTAAAAATATGTGTGTTATGTGTTGCGTACATTTTTTTTTTGTTCTAATTAAAGTTTGTAATATAATTTGGAAATATGCAGTGCATTGGCAATCTCTGCAAATGTAGTTTGTTCCAAATGCGTAGTCCAGTTAGTGTCCATTTTAATTGTGATTTCTGATGATAGTGATAGTTCCTAGAATTTCCATCAAAGGTTTTTAGGTGAGATCTGTACAAAGGTAGAAAAGTTGAGAATACATGGCAACAAGGTGAAGTTGAACCCAATGCAGTTCAACTGAATTAGGTCTAATTATATTCAAATTTGGTTGATTTCAGGCTTGTAAGTGATGTATTCAGTGATGGGTCGAGTGAAATCGATGTAACAGACATAGTTCTAATCTTCCAGGACAGAATGCACGTGAGGTCAGGTCACTTGAGACTGAAGATCAAGGTTGGCTGCGTTCACATCCCGCTCACGCCTTATTTTCCCACCAAAGTCACTGCAGCTTTTCCCCGGAACGCTCAGGAAATTCCATCCATTCCTCAGTAATTCCCCAATCATTCCCCTTTCCTTCAGCTGTCACTCACAACCTCCTGCTTCCTGTTTCCTCTGGCCCCTCGTGAGTGAGTGAGTCCTTGTGTCCTTACCAGAGACCTCCCCTTCTTCTCCGTACTCAATCTATAGCTCTCTAGAGGTGTTTCCAAACACCTGTTTTGACTGTATGTAACCCCACAAAACCATTCCATGTTTTCATTGACGGGTGGAAGCTTTTTTCAGCTTTGTGTACGTTTAAAGGAACTTCACGCATACAGTGGAGGGCAAGCTCCACAGTGGACCAAATTCAATGATCCAATCAGTGCGTCTTTGTGGCTCTGCCTAAATGCCATTTTATAGAGACAATAAATCCTTTCTGCTTGCTGTAACTTAATCGCCATTGTGGAATAACCCTTAGTATGTCTGCAGTTACTGTAACTTACATTCGCAAAATGACAAAGAATTGCATTCCACTGAAACCGTTTCTGACCTGATGTCCACCTGGGCAATGGCATGTGATCTGGGGCAGTTAATTCTGTAGAAAGCAGGCCCTGGGCTTTATTGTGTCTTTCTTATCTCCCAGACTGATTCCGCCAACTGTCTGTGCCGTCAGGATGAATAGACCCAGTGTACAGTGATGCAGTTAGTGTCTGTTTACTTGGAGGGAGTGTTGGGCAACTGCTTATGGAGATGTGTTTTTTGGTCCAGAGTTCAGAGTGATGTCAGGTGTGATTTCCAGACCAATGTATACTGGCAGTGTAGTATAATGGGTAGGGAACTGGGCTTGTAACCCAATGGCTGCAGGTTTGATTCCCAGGTTGGACACTGCTGTTGTACCATTGAGCAAGGTACTTAACCTGCATTGCTTCAGTATGCATTCAACTGTAAAAATGGATAGTATTTAAATTTAAAAATAAATAGTTTAAGTCGCTCTGGATAAGAGCGTCTACTGTGATGGAATACATTTCCAATTCACCATTCTTAATGTAATGCCCTGCTCTTGCTGAATGATTAAAGCTAAGCAGACCATCGGTCCTCTCCTCACCTGACCGATCGAGGTCCGCCACATTTAGGTACATTCCAAACCACTAAATACTCCTTGGAGGAGTGAGGAGCGGGGAACAAGGAGGCTCCCGAAATGTAACCTTTGCGGAAGCCTTTTCTCTGAACGTGTGACATGTATAAATTATCCACCACTCTCCACATCTGCCACGTCGCAGGCACACCCCTACACAAATGCAATTTTACCGTTCCTTTCCATTTATTATGAAGCGCTAATCCATAAATGACACTCATTCTCGTTAACTAACAAAAGCCACGTTTATTAATGAAAAGAGAGGCTAAAAAAGATTATAGTTAAGCACGTAAGCATCATATGACGCTGGCGCTTGATTGAGCAAGAACGCTCCTCATTTGCCTAATGCATGTTGCCTCGATTCCCCAGTCCTCGTACCTGATCCTTGCATCCTTTCCTCGCATCCTATGTTGGGCGGAGCTAAGGAGCGAGGAAAGGATGCAAAGAGGGGAAATAAGCGATTGAAATGAACGCATGGAGACATTTCCTCGGAGAGCCATGTTACTGCTGGAAGTGTTTTTTGTGGGCCGGTAGAGGCACTCTTTTCTCCGAATCAAACAAACCCCAATGCCACAGTGGAATGATAGGGACACTGTGCTGTAGGTGGTGCCATCTTTTGGACATGGACGTTAAACCGAGGTACTGGCTCGCTGTTATCATTAAAGAGCCTGTGGTGCTCATCGCAAAGAACAGGGTGTTACCTTGCTACCTGTCTACCTGCCAAAATGCCCACACAAACTCTCAGCATTTGATAGTTTTCTCTCATTTGATAGTAGCCTAATGTGTGAACATTCTGAAGCAGATGGATGCTACACATTAGTGGTGATTGATATGAGTTTTCCCCATGGACACCGCAGAGGTGGTGCCAGGACGCATTTTCACACACTCTTTTGAAACAGGTGGTACTGTGGTATTGTCTGGCACCATTACTTTTGTCTGCTATAACGTTAGTCTACCTTAACGTTTAATATTGCGAAGACACCAGTTAGAACTTATTTTACGATACAATGAAACAAACTTTGAAGTGTCTTTGGCGTGCTGTTGGTGGGGCAACATATATTGTTCATATACGTTTCTAAGCTTAGGCCCCGTCTTCCGACTCCGTAGCCAGGCAAGTTTTTTTCCCCCGGAATTTTGTTGTGAAATAGTCGGAGAAACGAAAATAACCGTCTTTGGAGACGCCCAACAGTTTTGCTACATTATTCTGTCCGTGCAGTTACCGTTAACGTAATAATATTAAGCCGATTCTCACGAACGCTAACTCAGTTTTTATCCTGCTTGCTGACTAACGTTAGCTAACTAGCTTACTAGCAAACAAGCCTTGATATCCAAACTAGCTAGATAGCTAACATTAGCATTCAATAGCTAAATTTATTGCGTGTATTTTGCCAACATTTGTTAGCGAACACGTAATCGTCTTTGCTGTCTCCGACTGGTCTGGACAATATAGCTAGCTAGCTAGCTCCCTTCCCGTGCCTGTCAGTGTTGGTCCACCACATCGTGATTGCTATGAACAATGAAAAGAAAAGGATCTCCTGAAGAACTGCTCATATTTCCAAGTTTTCCAAAAAGGTTAGTAAGTTAGCTACGCTATCCATACTAGCATAGTTAGCTAGCGAGCGTGTGTCTGTTTAATATTGAGTCCTGACAGTTATATGGAACGCTTAGTGCACTTCACTTGGAATAATTACTAAAACCTTAGTTAAATGTTAGCTAAGCTGGCTATGTCCCCCAGCTGACAAAGGCAACGTTAGCACGTCAGCTAACTAACATGGTAGCTCTCGTTAACGTTACTGCGTTAGCTAACACTTTTTGGGTAAGTAACGGTAACAGCCGATGCAATGTAACGTTAGCTAAACTATTTGTTTGAAGAAAAAAAACAGCGCCAGGGGGGGTCCTATTCTATTTAGGAGCAACGTTTTGAAATGTCTTTATTTCTTTATTTTAGGCAGGACAAGGCAGAAAGAGAGGGTGGGACTATTCAAGACCAGGTGGGACTATTCAAGACCAGGTGGGACTATTCAAGACCAGGTGGGACTATTCAAGACCAGGTGGGACTATTCAAGACCAGGTGGAGAAGGTCAAGTCATGGAGCAACAAGTGGCAAATTGCGACACTTCACAGAGGTGAGTGGCTGAAGTCTTAAATCTTCCAAAATAGTCTAATATAATCTTAGAAAGGACATGTGAGGACGACAGAAATTCACTCTAACAAGTGAGCGGGCAAAATAAGTTTCATTGACCTATATTCATGTTTTTTTTTTTTTTTTTTTAAATGTTGCTGTGATCATTTTTGGTGGTGAAAGAAGAACTGTAACCATCTCCTAAATATATTTAAATGTCCAGTATCTTCAACCCGATTCGCTCTCGTAAATCACACTGTAGAGTGGTTGAGATACTTTTATGAAATATGGAAGAACGGTGGCACATACAAACTTCATATTTTGCCTGATAATAGCCTGACTAGCGCTGATGAAGATGGTATGTTTTCCATGCTACCACACTTTCTGACGGTACAGTAGGATGTTTGTGATGTAGAACCCAGGGTCTCTACGCCACTAGGGGACCTGAGCAAACAGGGAAGTTAAGGTATTTGCATTACAATGAGATAATAATCCTTCACAACTGATGGAGGAAAGCCTTACGTATAAATGCGTAATATAAATTTTTTCATGAAAAGGTTGTTGGCTGTATTTTGTATTTTGCTGTGGTTAGTTGCTTTGAGTTCTATATTGTGTCAGCCGTGTTGACCCCCACCGCACTGTACTTGAGCACCACCACTTTTAATCGTGATGGTACCCCTGGTTCCTCCCATTCGCTGTGAAGCTCTTTGAGATCTTAAAAATGCTGTATGACGATCTTTTTATATTTGCAGTCACCTCCAAAATGAATGGCACCCTTGATAAAACTATATGAAAGAAACAACACAGCTATATATTTACGCTTGAAAATTTGGGGGAACTATATGATTTCAGTCTGCAAATAATTGTACATGTATTGCTCAAAAACACTACCGATCATCTTCTGTGGGGATTTTTGTGATTGGTGAATATCTTGGGGGGCGGGGGATCTTTGACCATTTCTCCAATCAGAATTTCTCAAGATCCTTTGGTCTGTGCTTTAAACTGCGGTCCCAACCCTAGAGACTGATATGGCCGTTATAAAACAGTAATTTTGTGGGCAATTACCAATTTCTTGGTTGATTTTGAGGATTGCCCTGAGCCATTGTCTTGCTGAAAGGTTCATTTGCAGCCACTTTTGAGCTTCCTGGTGGTGGGAATAAAAGGCTTTTAACCAAAACATCTTGTAACTTGCTGGAGGTCATGATTCCATTGACCTCAACATGAGCCCGAGGGCCAGTAGATGCATCCTGTGATGTCAAAAAGCCCAAACCTGACATCACAAACAATACGTACAGTGCCCTCTTTTTTCTTTTTCGGAAATACTAAATGAATGACTAAATTAAATACTATTAATAATAAAAAATAAAAAACATTATTTTTTAGAACAAAACAAAGCTCATTACCGTAGTTGCTTATTTAGCGTTTTCCCTCATATATATTTGCTCATACACTGGTAGATAAGCAAATCAATTAATTACTTTCATTAATGTTTTGATAATGAGAGAGAGCGAGAGAGAGAGCGAGAGAGAGAGAGCGAGAGAGAGAGAGCGAGAGAGAGAACGAAGGAGAGAGAGTGAGAGAGTGAGAGAGAGAGAGCGAGAGCGAGAGAGAAAAGATAACCCTAACCTACCCACCTAGCCTTTTGGAGTTTCTTTATATCACTTGTGCAAGTATTTCTTTGCAGCTAGTTTCTAGTTTCTGGAAAACATGGATGCCATTGTAATATTCTAAAAAGACAATAAACTACCACCATATACAACACTCACATAACTTCGGACCTTTCATTTCTACATCTACACACTGTTGCTTGTGGATGGTTCAAGTGACACTTTATTGGACATGAGCGTGAAATTAGATTGCCAGCACAATTTAACAGGGAGGACGTGTGACCCACTTAAGGTTTGACCTGGGCCAAGATGCCAGTGTGAACAGGGTTTTAAGGTTCCTGTGGTGCTGTATGGTTTCATTCAGACCAGCTTCCCCTCACATGAGACATACCAATGGCTCTTTAATCCTCTAATCAGTTTAGGAGCTCAGATACACCATCCTGTCCTACGGTTCTCTGCCATGTGTTTTACTCTTGAACAGGCACAAACTACATAGCATGTATACGCCTTAAATACATATATGCTGTAGGCTACATATATCATTTGAAGGACTTGCTAAGGCTAATCTCTCTGCTGAACATTGATCTGGCCCACAATTATCGTAATGCATGAGAGTGCTTAGAATAAATGAAAGTCAGACCTAATCACAGTTGCAGATTAGCCCTGACTACTTTCTGGTTTCGTCTTGCCCAACAATTCACTCGCAAAATTAAAAAAAGGAAAAGAAAATGATCCCTTAGTGTTGGCCTCTCCACCAGGATTGAGCTGAGGAGAGGGTTAAATTAATCAAGTTAGTATTTATAGTGAAATACATTGATTGGAAAGGAAACTACACATTACTACTTTTTCTATGTAAAAAAAATAATTATATATATATATATATATATTTTTATGTTTATGTGAACACAAACAAATAAACATCGTATTTTTTTTCATTTCCTCCAGTAAATTTTACGACGTACATGACGAGCCGAGGAGACTGGTGATGTGTCAGCTACTTTACCATGAAAATTAAGGTCTATTTCACAAAAATACAATATATAATATTAAATATATATTTTCACTTATGAAACTAAATATATATTTTAATTACAATTATAATTATACAATAGAATGCAAACACTATTATAAAATTAATGTACACTTTGTAGTGATCTCGAAATACCCGTACCAGCATTATTATAGGAATGAAGCAATTCTGTTTAATACGTATAGCTGCGATAATATGTGAAAGACTAAAATTCCAAAATGGATAGATTTTTAAAAACTTTATCTTTCAAATATTTTTAGAGTTGTGAGGTGGACTGTCCCTGTGGTTTTGTGGTCCTGCGTGTGATGCAAGTTTCCCCTTTCTCTGAATTTTCACTTCTCAATATGAATGGAAAACTGCGGACGCAGTAAAATGTGTCATTTTTCCACATGCTCTGTGGTCCCTTATCGGCGTTCCTGCAGAGAAACTGCTACTCAGGTCAAGGTTGAAAAAACGTCATCTACAAAAAAGAACACAGTTGGGACATAGTGACAAGCTAAAATCTTTAATGCGTGTGACACATTTATTTTACTTACAATCTTGCTATGACTGGTTATTTGACTAATTTACGCTCTTCAAACCTGGCATAACAGTCGTTTAAAAAAATATATTTCTGGAAAATCTGTAAAAGACAGGACAGAAAACCTTTCACCTAGAACAGGCTGTGCGTTTGCACATTAATGAGAACACCAGCACATATTTGAACATGATCCCAAAAAATAATTCCACATTGTAAGATCAACAACATTGCGTAAGAATTCGCTGACATGGATTGCCATAACATTTGCTTTGGCTGCCATAGCAACAATTACAAATGTGCATGCATCCAAAAGGGGCGGAGCTTAAAATGGCTTCAAAAGCCCCTGTCAACAAACCAGGGAAACCCCATTGAGTTATCCATCTGCCTCTCCTCCTTTCCTCCACTTGTTTCCTCCACTCGTCCCCTACGTGGAAGCATGCAGAACTGCCTGTACGTTTCAAGTACAAATAGTTGCATGTACAGTATACAATTTACCTGATATTGCGTTTTGCATCGAGACATTAATTAATATGTAAACATTAATATGTAATTAATGTGCAATCAGCAACATTAGATGCGACGATCGTTTCCGGGCACGGAGGAGAGGAGGATGCATTTTTCGAGTATTGGTGCACACCCAAGGGTTTTGGCCATGATTGGTTTGAGTGTAGCGAGCCATGCTTTTATGCAATGTCTGTGCACTGGCTGACTAACGCGTCCAAATTTGATTTGAACAAGACTGTACGGCATGAATAATTGTTTGGCACACTTTGTAATGCATATAAATGCGAGTCTGAAGTGTGGATGAGTTAACTAGTTTTATGACTATTTGATCACCAAACTATTTGATCACCATTATGCAAGTAATTTACATGTATGCATTCATTTATTATCTACGAACATACAAGCTAAATTTGCAGGGTAAATTAGTAGACACTATATATTACTTGGACTTTTGCATCACATGTGTTTGGGTAATTTAGAACAAATTAGGCAAAAGCCTATTGCCCAAACATACCTGTTCACCGCCCCCCCCCCCCCCCCCCCTCTCCATTTTTTAAAATAGGCATTCTAATCACTAAATCAGTCAGTTGCCTCCAAGACATGCAATGTGTGCAAAGTGTGGAGGAGTCAGTTAATGCAATTGGTGAACAAAGCTTATTATGTAGTCCTTTTGTGTTTAAATATTAACACCTAGGAAAATTACAACACATGCCCACACATACATTTCACAGCATATGCAAAGTCCTGCCTTGTTTCTACAGTGCAAGTAGTGCAGTGCATCTCTTCTTTCCCCCCCCCCCTGTATTGTATTCAAATTTCTCTTCTCTTTCTCTGTAAACAACACACACAAGCACAACACATTTTTTTTTTCTTTTTTTTTTTTTGTCAGTGTTTTTTTTTTTTTTTTTTTTTTTTTTTGAAAAAAGGGGGAAAAAAAAAAAAAAAAAAAAAAACCCTTTAGGGTGTAAGATCACTATACGTGATTAGAATGTTCTTAACCAAACATTCTAATGCTGATGTAATCATTACTGGTAATTGATAGCAATTGAGTTCTAGAACACTGACTTTCAATTTTGAAAAATACATCTCAAAAACCTACTCAAAGGGTTAAGTGTTAAAACTAATGTCTTTAAGGACAAATGCTGATTGAATCTCAGGCATTGACTCATATCACTGTTGCAACATAGATCTTTATCATTATTGCCAGATCTCTCCCGCAAGTTAAGATACGTAGATAAAATCATTATTGCCACATCGCAGCTGTAACATAGATCAGATCATTGTTTGGACATCACAGCTGCAATGCAGATTCGATAACTAATGTCAAATCACTGCTGCTGCAACTAAGATAAGTAATGAGACATCAGTGTTGTGATATAGATCATATCAAGGGAGCACAACGAGTCCATCTATTTTTGGATTCATGCCAACTTTTAAATAATTGGGATATATACTTTATTAGTCCCCAAGGGGAAGTTAGTTTTCTAACACACAGTGAAAACGATCACAAACAACATAACAATAATAACTATAACTTTATTAATTAATTTGATCTGACATTGTAGAGGAGGTCATGAGCTGCAGTAAACGGTGGCCCGATACAGCCGAAATTGAGCCAGTATAATTATGCGGCGTAGACACTGGCCCCTCCAAGACTGGAGTTGTACACCACTAGACTAGATCATTGGTAAGACAGCAGTGTTTTGGCTCCTCTCTTTCTGGGCCGCCCTCGTGGGTCTAACACCCTTTCACATGGGAGGAAACGCAGTGCACGCAGTGCCAATATCTCAATACGCACTTTAAAAAAAGGACAAGAAAAATGGAACCGCACACAGAAGCGTGAACACAAAGGCCCTCATTGTCATCCCAGAGAGGAATGTGTCTCCGGCTGTGTGGAAGGTTGTGTGGAATTTGGTTTATGCAACAAGACAAAAGAGGGAGTGTGAGACTGAATTCAGTCAGTAAGGCCAGGGCCACTCATTTCATACATGTGGTTATAATTGAGGGGGGGGAGGGTGTTCATTTATGCCAGATTGTTGGCATATGCTGGCATATTACTGACCTGGTGTTGACCACCTTTTGGTCTCCGGTAAACTTAGCCTTCACGCTTTGGCCATATTGCTGTCAGAAGTTGCCATGGAAACACGGCCACTTTCAAACCACAACACCAAGCAGGAGAATGTGGAACCCTGTCAGGCTGGTTACCAGTCAGGGATTACACTCTATAACCCCCAACTGTAAAATGTAGCAGACAGGATGGTCAGCACTTGGATGGCACATCTTCAGCCAGGACGAGCGCTTAAGTGGCTATGTTGATTGGTCGTCGTGACAACATCAACACCGTTTTCATTTAGAATAGTTTTCTGGTGCAATACTGGTTCAGATAAAAGTACAGTTACATGGTATATCCCATCATCCTATTGCTTTAAAAAACACAATTCATTTGTTGATATAATAGGTTCAATATTAATGGATGCATTCAATCATTTCCATTGTAAACGGTGCATAAAATTTGTGCTTTTTCCATATATTGCTTTTTGAATAACTAACAGGCGTATCTTGTTAAGGTAAGAATAAAGCATTTCAGTCAATCAGAAGCAAATATGCGTACCTGTAACGCAGCTTAACTTTCATTATATCTTTTTTTATTTATACTTATGTTAATCAATGCTAAGACCCTTACTTGAGTAAATGCATCTTCTAAATGTTCAATCGACCCACCCACTACCCAGTGCAGAGATAAACACTTCTTTGATAGAAGGTAGACCATCATTACAGTAAATATTATTTACATTTTATAGATTCATGGCAAACATGGCATAGAGCAGGGGTCTTCAACCTTATCCCGCAAGGGCTGGTGTGTGTGCTGGCTTTTGTTCCAACCAAGCAGTAACACACCTGATTCTACTAATCAAGGTCCTTAGCAACGACCTCTAGTGATTGATTAGTAGAATCAGGTGTGTAACTGCTTGGTTGGAACAAAAGCCAGCACACACACCGGCCCTTGCGGGATGAGGTTGAAGACCCCTGGAATAGAGGATGTTATTAAGGATAGCAAGTCTCCAACCACCCCTCCATGTTCTGTACCCACCCATTTAAAATGGAAACAGGGAGCCGTAATGGGTGAACTAATGTATCGGTGTCTCTGAGAAAGATCCAGTTTCCTCAGTCACCCATTCAATTCCCCTCTATTGTAAATGTGTTCATAATATGATGTGATCCATTGATATTATTTAGACTTATTTGGCTCAATTTCTCTG
Source organism: Ilyophis sp. 1 JC-2022 (assembly GCA_022702515.1). NCBI lineage: Eukaryota > Metazoa > Chordata > Actinopteri > Anguilliformes > Synaphobranchidae > Ilyophis > Ilyophis sp. 1 JC-2022. The sequence continues at coordinate 4,507,101 of CM040396.1, read as the reverse complement.
CACATTTATTGTCACCCCTTTATTGTCTGGCTTTCAGGAAAGGGTTCACATGTCTTGGCTACACACAACACTACTGGCCATAAAAGCTCATTTAGACCCTACAACAAAAATTAACACATAGGTGTACGCAGGTAAAAGAGCCCATTTGTATTCACTGCGGTAGACACAGTGGCATCGTCCAAAACACTTCTACTCACTTATACACGCATGTATTGCCTTTGGCACTAGTCTTTCCTCAGGTCCCCGATTCCACTCTGGCTCTTCAAGTAATCAGACAAATATTTGACTGATGAATCGGTGAAATTAAAAGTCTGCCCTCCCAGGAACTTTTTACCCACCTCAGTCTCCCACAAAATGAATACACAGAAGGTACTCGCATTGCGAAAGTCAAATATTAGTTTTTTTGTTGTTTTGTTTTCTGATCTTTGCACAGAATTGGGCATGCCATTGTGTGGATTAGAAAGGGACTCCATAACCAGTGGTAATTCTCAGCTAATTTCAGGGACAAGAAATGCCTAGCTTTAGGCTTACCTCAGCATATTCTTTTTAACTCACAAACGGCAGTATTTTCAGCTGCTAATAAAACATCCCATAACCTCCCTGGCAACATGGCATCAATTCTGAATGTAATATCAGTGCTGGAAATCACGTGAAAATTAAAGGCGTTCAATTGACAACGAATGCAAGCAGTAACTGCCATTTCGGATCCTATCTACAAGACACAGATTTGCACAATCGTTGCGACACGACGGGCGATTTTGTGATTTAATTAGTTTCCCACGAGGCTGGGAAAACAAATTAAATAAAAAAAATAAAAAAAAACCTTGAGAGAGATGCTTTCTTCAACACAAACAGGTTCCTACTGAGTTTATGTACAGATGTACAAGAGCGACAATAAGTTAGGGCTTGCCTTTTGGATGTTGTCAGAAGAGCCCAATAAACGCTATACGGGCTGTGAAGAATGCCTGTAATGACCCGTCTGCTCGGCTGCCTATGGTAACGGTTCAGCGAGCGCCATCGTATAGCCGTCTGTTTACTGCTCTTTCACCCGTCTGTAGGAAAGCCCGTTCCGTGTTTTTCCACATCGAGTTCAGCATGTGCCAAGAAAAACAAAAAAACAAGGGACTTGTGTGATTTGATAAGCGGGAATTTCACAACGCACAGTAGAACAGTGGCTATAATCAGTGAATTTAAGCTTTTAAAGGAATAACACTAGCTTTGCTTTTGTATTTATTCCCAGTTCTTTCCTTTTAGAACTTAAAGTAAATAAACCATATAATATAATATTCTGTTCAGCTGCTGTGCAAAGTGATGTGTGATTACCATTTTTCTAGAATTATTACCAACCTGAAAAGCACAATTCCTTAATTTGCACAAGACGTGCTTTTGTAAATCTGAGAAAAACAGGTTTGAAAACGGACCGATCTTTAAAGACTTAAGACACCATCTTTGTAGTTAATTTATATTGAGGTACAAAACAACAACCTATGAAAATATGACATTACGTAAGGATATAAATGAGAACCACCCCCACGCTTGAAGGCTCCAGATTTTCTTGACAGCTTCTGTGTTGTCCTTTGAAAGAGAGCAGCGAACATGCATCGGCACGCTTGTCTTCACACATGCAGCCGACAGTCAAAAAGCACCGTTGGGACGGGATTACTCAACTCCTGTTTTGTTTTTTAGGTGGGGTAATATTCACAGCGCACATTCCAACGGCAACAACACAAACACATACGCATTAAAACAAGTGTCTGAAAAAAGCAGGACTGTACCAGAGATGGGGCCAATCCCAGTTCAATTCAGTCAAGGATTTGATTAGAAATAGCTTTTCTAAACTGAAATGCCAACAGAAGCCCCCAAAGTATGATGTGTGCGCTCAAATTCATGACAGCTTGCAAGTACATTTTTTTATTTTTTTTAATAAATTCAGTAACAGAACAGCAGCATAGAACAATATAAATTCAGTATGTACAATAGTGAGCTAGCCAGTTCTCATTCTGATGAATCGATCTCGCTCGGCAGGACTTCAGGCGTCCCGCCTCAACCCTTGAAAATCAGGGCCAGTATTTTTTACCTCAGGAAATGAAAGTATGTGGACATTCTCAGGCATCACAAAGCTCGGGCACACAAAGGACGTCGTTTGGCGCTCTTTTTACGGGAAAACGTGAAGCGCGCGACGCCTCGGCTCAACGGCCTTTCGATCTGTAAGCTACATCTATTTACGGGGGAGGAAGCAAGGGGGCGTTGCATGTACGTCCAAACCCACGCGACAGAACGAGGGTACGCTCAGTACCGCGTGTCGGAGAGTAAACGGAAGTGGTTCTTGTCATTCTGTCAGAGCTCAGCTCAGAAATGGTCCGGGAACATCAGGGCTGGTTTGTCACATCTGAGGCCGTGCCACGCCCACCATGCCGCCATCTCCGTCAGACTGCCGCTAAAGTCAAAATTTTCAGCATTTTCCATTACACGTAATGGCTGAAATGAAACTGACTTTTGATAATAGGCCTGTATTTAATAACCTTAATTTATTTTTCTTAATCTTGAAAGCAACAAAGCACACTACAGGAGGATTTGGGATTGAGGCGGGATGTAAATGCCATGTAACTGACATGGCTTTTGCATTTTAATCAATCGGCAGCGCGACCGTTTAGCGGGCAGCCAATCAGAAACGAGCTGGAAGTGGATATCCGCACAGAAGGGCCGTGACGCATCTTGAGCTTGGGCTTAATGGCACACTTTGCATTAAAAGGAAAAGTTACCCTTTTGCAGCTTATACATCTGAATAAGAGCTAGTTTGTTAAATTAAATACAAGAAAATAGGTGATTGCATAGGGTCATTACCAGCCGTGACATCCAAAGAGCACAGATCCGTCCTGAGAGTCTAGCTGCAGGCAGGAATCCCGGCGTTTAATCTTAGGAAACCGACACTCTGAACAACAATGGTTTCCACGCCCACCGTCCCAAGCTCTGGATCTTTTAGCGAATCAGGGACTTGTCTGATGAGCCAGTTTAATGCCATGAAGATTGACCATTTCTTTATCAATACTGAGCAATGAGGCCTCAACCCAATTAAAAAGATCATTGCACTTCAGAGCATAAGGACCTACGACCCATGACTCAAAACGACGATGCCCAACTAATTAGTTTGTTTAACCCAACCTTTATAACTCGATCAAGTGAACACATCAGATGAGAAACGAAAGGAGCTTCGCGATTAGTTTGCAACTCGGATGTTAACTGATCGAGGGGGGGAAAAAAGAAAGAAAACGGCAGCATTCAGCGTGGAAAGGGGTCAAATAATTTAAAAAGTTAACATCCATTAAAAATAGCTTTATTTTCCAAAGAAATCAGAACCTGCATGCAGAAATCAATGATTCATTGACTCCTCCATTGGTGAGTGATTCACATCTCGTGACGAAAAAGCAGCGAATGACACATGGCTTAATTCAGAAGTAGCCCTGAAAATGACATTGCATTCCTTCTACAAAACATAAATATAAACTTGCTTAAAAATGTCTAAAAGAAATACAAACTTTTACAAAATAAAACCTGTCTTAAAACTATTTGCTTCTGAAAATCTTGAACTAGCGTATATAAAAACATTTTTCAAAATTTTTTTTTTTTCCTTTTCTTTTTTCCAATCACATATACAACAGCTTAGAGTCCCAACCTGAAAAAGGCAATAAAATATTTCTGACCGTTAAATTAATACCAAAAACAATTATTGAACTAATAATCTATCAAACACTGAAAACAGAGAAACATTAGTACTGGCAACTAGCATGGGTATTAAAAAAGGTATTTTCTGAGGTTAAAAACAGAAACCCTGAATCCCAGGGTTTTTAAAAATAGTTCAAATGGAACGTTTTGGGGAAAAATAATTTGGCATTTAAATATTTGGTAAATAAAAGTCTGCCAAGACGATGGCTAAGTACCAAGTTTTTGTTTTATTCAAATGGCTATATACAGATCCCTGGAGTAAAAAGTCCATGGGTAGCGTTTGTACCGTGAAAAGGTCATTTAACTGCACCGTTTACACGATTATGTGCGATAAACGACTGCAATAAAGACGCGCTAGGTTTGACATGCGTTATATGCATGTTGTGTTAATGTTGGCCACGTCTACTGGATGGAAACGTAGGCGTGGTCAACGGTCAGCATTTTTTAGCGACCGTCGTATTAGCGCTAAATTCACCACCCCCGGAAAGACGCTTCCTTCACTCTACACTGCCTCTATAAGCAGACTGAACAAGCTTATTTAAAAAATATATATAACTACAACTCGTTTATACCGTCATAATAGTTCATTTATTTTTGAAAAGGTATGCTTTACCCACTTATCTGTGAAATTTTCATTGGCAAGAGGCATTGAATTGAATTGCGTTTCGCCGCACGTGGACTTTCTACAATTCCATTACAAAGAAAGCATCACCATGACATCATCGCCTGTAGCACCAGTGTTGACACCAGCATTGATCGCCGCTGCATATTGAAATTACAGACTACCAGTGGTCAGCGCGGACAAGGAACAATAAATATCAGTACCGCCATCGGTACTGTGCCAATTCACTGGCGGTGAATGTCCATTAATTTTGTAGTGTTGCGTTGCAGCGGGGAAAACAGAACGCGACGCACTGGGTTTCACTGCAGATTCAGGCCATTCAAAAAAAAAAAAAAGAATTAAAAAAAAAAGTTAAACTTCAGGCCATTAAGGCGATAAAAGCATCTTTCGTACCGCGCCAGTTTGGACAATGGAAAGTCTTTCCATGGACCGCACCCTTCGTTATCTTTTCGCAACAGATTAGCTTTCCCGTCGCTTTGGGTTTGATCGATGGTTGAATTTAATAGTTAAAAGCATGGAAAGTGTTTTTTGGTTCTCCCTCCCAGAGAGTGTGAGTTTGGCGAGCTGATGGCGGTTGTTTTTGAGGCACTGTCGAAGGAGCCACGAGGCACAGTCTTTATGCGTAGATCTCTGTGGTGGGAGCCTTGGTGTAGATGGGCTTCTTTCCCAGGTCGTAGCTGCCCTCGTCTTTCTTCTTCATGCGGTAGATGAGCAGGAGGATGAGGAGGATGGCGAAGAGCAGCCCCACAGCACCCCCGGCAATGAGCGCTGAAAGCAGAAGAGGTGGCGGTTGGTTAGGCACAAGTGCGTCGAGGTTCTCAAGGAAACATCAAATCCGCTAAAATTTATCTCGCCGATTTCTGTGGCGCCATTTGGCCTTGTGACTCACCTGCTACGACCTCTGGCTTGCTGAACACGCCCTCCTCGCCGGCGTGAGCCATCTGAACGTTGGGCGGCGCGTCTTCCAGCGGCGCCCCGAGGCGCAAACCAACCTCGTTCTTCAGAACGGCCTCGATGTCGTTGTCCACGGGATTTGGCCTGGCAGGTTTATCCTTATCTGGGATCTGGTTGTCAATCACATCAAGCTATGCGAATGGAGGGAGGGCGCATGTTACTTTCATTAAATTAAACACAGTGAAACGTAAATAAATATTTTAACAAATACAAGTATAAAAGCACGATATATATAGCAATCGTACCTCGGTGGGCGTGATGTCGATGTCGTCTTTCTCTGTTGGTTGAAGAGAGCAATTAAAACTGATTAATGCAAAGAAAACTGACATTAATTCAATGCAACTAGAGCCCTGTGTCTCTGCTGAAACGTCCCTCACAACATTACCACTAAATCACAATCATCCCAATGCGTGATGTCACAATCATCCTAATGCGTGATGTCACAGTTATTGATTTCATGATTAACCAACTTAACGAATTCTGTTGTTCGCTAGTCTTAACACTAAACTAAACTAACATCATTTGCAGGATTACAACAAACCCCTTAGTCTACCCACAAACCCCCAAATGTTACTGAATGTTAATGAAAAGCAAAAAAATCTCATTCAAACATCAACCTTTACAGCCAGGTGGACGTTCAGGTATCTCTCGGATCTTAGCAACGTCCAATAAAATTTACCGTTATCTCCAGATCCTGAGAAGTCATAGTCATCGTATGAGTCTTCGTCATCGTAGTCATCTTCGTCATCATTACCGTCTTCGGGGAAGCCAAAGTCTGTGCCGGGGTGGTCTCCGGATGATTCCAGCTGGCCAAGCGACCAGTCGGTCTGCGGCTTTCTGGGCATCCACGTCTCCGTCTCCCGTACCTGCTGATCACAACGACAAAGACACCGTTTAGAAGGCTCACCTTACCTGTAAAGACTTACATTACCTTAAGAAGGGTTAACACATTTGTATCCATATTATTATTAGTTTTTTTTTTTGCAGGTTATACCTGTATAACCTGCGATATATCACAGGTTGAAAACTTCCTACAGGCCTTGAGCAAGAAGCAAAAATGGAGTATGCAGCTGGATGGAGGGAAACCCTATGAGGTGGTTGTCCTTGGCACACACGCACACGCACACACAGAGGGTATGAAGAACTGTAAATAATGCTTTTTTAGCACGGTGTTGACCGTCAGCAGGCGTGCTCTTTTTGGATCAAGCATAAAGTGTAAAATCCTGACTGAATACCCTCAATACAAGACAAGGGTGGATCTTTCCTTCTCAAACAGATGCTTAAATAAGCCAACACTTAAATTGTGCAAATATGCAATAAAGTCAATGGTTGCATTACATGTCCTTCACAGCTGCTCACACAATATTTAAATTTGAGAAATCTATTTAGAATGTCGGAGAAAACAAGAAACGGATAAAAAATAAAATCAGGTTCACCATTCCCAGGGGAAATGTCTGCAGAGGTCGAAGGTTGAACAGGAAGCTCTTTTCTATTGGCTCCACAGCTAAGATAGGAAGCACCCGACAGGGGATTGGGCCAATTTCATTCCTGATTTGCAACTTGAGTGGCGGCCAGCCCTTTGCTCTTTGACAGTGTTTTGACGCACCCGTTTCGTTCCCAGCTTTCATTTCCCCCAAAACCCCAGGGGCACAACCTTATGAAACAGCATTTATTTGGGGAAAGTGTCGACTCACTGGCAGGCCCTTCCCCTTGTTGGACAGGTCAAACAAAACTATTAAAACATGCAGTATAAGTTCGGACTGAGGCTTAGCTACCGTGAACGTCTACTCTGTCCTAATCCTTCATCCCTCCCTCCCCCTCCCCCTCCCTCCCCCTCTCTCCCCCTCTCCCCCTCTCTCCCCCTCTCCCTCCCTCCCTTTCCCTCTCCCCCGACCACCAGTATTCCGTTACCACTCTTATTCCAGATACTCAGCTGTTGCTTAAAGACCTCAATCTCGCTAATCACATTAGCGGGCTTTAAACTGTTGCCGATGGGGGCAATTGAATTATCAGCAGCAAATGAGATTAAAGGGGAACGGTCTTTGTCGCGAGGCATTTGCATTTTTACTGCAGAGCGCTGGGGTGAAAAAGAGTGGAGGATTCCTGAAGTACATTTAGGCAGAACGTGTTTGGGTTAAACACGCTGCCCTGAATGCACACCCTGTCAGATATCACGAGGCGGTTGGTTTGCGTTGATTGCTGGGCGATGTGGCGGGCACGGGCCGCTGGTTAAATCGCACCTGGCCCGGCCGGCTGTGCAAATATGCGCTCCGTCTGTGATTAAAGCAACAGTCATGCATTACTCATTGTTCCTCTGCCTCTGGGAGGTTTTATCACTTCTGCATGGCTGCACAGGGATTTCTGCCCTTCTGTGGACCTCGCTCGATGCCTCAGCTCTGGGAGCCAGGTGGTCCACACACCGCACGCACGTTTGTCTGAACTTTACACGTCTCCTTTCTTTAAAACAAATGCATTTCTACATAAAGATTTTTAACATGTGTGTTTATACATCACTCAGTTAACATTTAGGCCATGGCAACTGCTTGGTGATTCTACACAAGTCAATGACTCCCTAACCCAGCGTCTTAAGATGGTTGTTAGCCGGTTGTGCGCCGGTTGTGCAGGGGGTCAGTGCAGTTTCATGTGGGGGGTTACAGTGCCAGCAGTTTTTGGAAAGGGGATGAAATCTTTCACAGTCTTAATCTGCAATCATCTGTGATCTTCCTGAATCTACAATCTACTGATTGTGTTAATCTTTTTGTGCTGAAAATTCAAAAAGGACTTTTGTGCTCAGCTGTTTAAAAAGCCATTTATTTCAACAAAGGCTTTCTGCACAAGTGTGATGGGCCACCTTCAGCTGGTTTTTAATAAAGACTTCCTGTTCCATGCAGGTCAGGCGATGCAACATCCTCATTAATCTCAACTTGTGTTCGACAGTACGGCCCATTCACCGTGATCAGAGACAAGCTTATAGGGAAAGACTCGCAGATTGAGCCATTACAGCCGATTCACTTTAACTTGCCTTCACTCAATCACAGCATACCCACTAAATCCTTTCCTTCTCAGGCACGTCGGAAAATATTCTGCAAGTGTAACTTCACAACGCCATAAACGCGCTGAACACGGGGACTACAAGGGAGGGGAAAAACTCAAACATATATACAGCCAAACACATATACACAGCCGCACACATATACACAGCCACTTTGAATGAGGAGTGTCTACGGCTTTTGCATTTTGGTTCGGCTCAATTGCTTACAGGTACTAAGGGGTGAACCTGCGCATTCCCTCGTCGCTGCTGGGAGTGGAAGCATTCAGACTCAAAGCCAAAACACAAAAAGCGCACAATCTCACGGAAAAATAATTATAACCCAGTGTTAACTGAGGAAGCACTTCAGATAGTGTTATCCTTGGACTCAACTTGACACATAGGACTGTCCAATTAGAACTTGAGATGTGAACATTTAAAACAAATGCATATATACTGTGTTATGGTTAAAGCGTCCAAAGGATCAAATCCGTTCCCCAGCAACGTTGTAAACCAGCAGGACGCATTGCCCACAACTCAGCCTCTTATCTGTAAGAAGCAATGTTCCCAAAGCCAGCTACAGTGTGTATTTGAAAGAAACAAACAGCTACAGATTGAAAATGAGAACATTTACAGCCAAACGGTGCACGTGAGCGGTCTTCGATATACCTTTACGGCTAAAAGACACAACCAGTGGTTAATAACGCAGGACTACAGTTATAATCAACATTCAAGCATGGCTTTGTTCTCTTAACGGCTCCAATTATGGCACAGCAACCGTTTAATTCTGTTAACTGCAGTAATCATCATACAAATCAGTGCTTCGTCCATTTAAGGGAGGTAATTATCATACAGCCACGGCTTCATTCTCTTAATGTCGGCAGGAAAACGTTCGATAGGCGAGCTGTGCATTAGTTTACCTTGGCATATGACCCTTTCAAACTAAGCTGCACTACGTTGAAGGTATTAAATTGTGTTCAGCACGTACATGTTGCCAACAGATCCAGCAGGGAAGATTGTCGTTTATAATCTGACCGAGTAACAGGCTATATGCTGAAATAAACTGCCTGTATGCAGCCTAATGGAAGTACACCTGGTTACAGCCGTGTACCAGACTCGGCAATGGCTTTTTGTCACTTGGCCTTCCGCTGTAGTGTGCTTTCTTTTCCTGTCACCATATGTGCGTTTCTAATTTCAAAAAGGCAAAGTGAGCAAGGTGGTGGAAATTTGGCAAACGTTTCAGAAGGTTGGGCCATCGCTGCGACACACACACACAGTTTATGGCACATCCATTTTCAACACTCGCTCTGTGCCACCAGTTTTCAGAACTTGAGAACACAAAGGAAATCAAATCTAAACACTTAGAATGGTAGACCTACACCGATTCTGCCTTGGCTTCTGTAACATTAATGTAGCTCGAAGCAACCTGGCCTACATTGCTTCAGTTTGGCCATTATTTACTGTGAAGTAAGAGGCTTTGGAGAAACCGCATTCCTAACAAAGCTACATCTGCCATGTTTGGACAAAGACAGATTCTCAGTTCAGAATTTCAGTTCCTGTTGCAGTGAAGATGAAACTGGCCGGTGCTCTTGTACTTCCTCGAGCCCATTTGATTAAATACGTGCTGAAACCGGTCTGGTTTCCCCCTTCTATCAATTTCCTCCTGCGCTTTGAGATGTCGGGCACACTGCACGCAAAAGTCCCCACCGCTCGTGACACGATCATTACAAGAAACGACCTTTAAAAAGATGAAGTGCTCGAATTGCCACTCAGGTGAGAGGAAGCGGTTTTGCTCTTCTCCGTGTGAGCTCCTGAGAAACACAGTCAGCAGCGCAGTCAGGACACGGCGCTCCTGAGAAACACAGTTGACAGCGCAGTCAGGGCACGTCGAGGTTAACAATGCCCATGGCTTTCAGTTCGCCATCACAGAGGCGGTTGTGATGCAAATGTGGTCAAGTGAAAACCACTGTTGCCAAAACAGAGGTGCCGTGTTACACGTGTTGGTTTCTACTGGAAAAGGACTGAATGCTTGCCTAGCACACGCCTAGTCAGCGAGCTTGAACAGCTTAAAGTTTACATATAAAATCACAAGTACATTTTGGGTGGGCTTGGGTGCACTTGTACTGCCATGACGGTATACGGGGATACTTACTGATGCTTATACCCCGGCCTATATTGCGTTTGTGTGAAAAGGTTGTTCACATTTCCTTATAAGACAGGACACCACGGAGTCGATGACAACATCAGGAATGTTAGTGCGTCTCCCATACACCACGTGCGCTAGAATGTCAGTGTACGCAACGAAATGAAAAATTTGGCACGTGTTCAAATCGAAAGCTACGAAGAATTCTTACGAGCACTATGGGACCACGGCGTTTTCTAGATAAACGAGCCGGGATCAAGTTTCTTAAGGAATTCCTTCAGCTTGCCTGAGGTATGGGTGACCTACAGCGGGTTAAGAAAAGGCCATCTCATGTTCAGTCAGGTAGTGCCTTGAACAATAACATCTACACCAGAGCTGTCCTCAACAGAAGCAGAGCCATTTTTATTTCAATCACTGTTATGGACCAAAGTAACTGAGCTCAGACCAAACCAACTAATCCTGTCTGTACACAATTTCAGACCGTTTTCTGAAGGGGTCGGTTGTGTTCGCGTCTGTGGCAATCAGGGTGTGAAAGTAACACAAGCCACCAGCCAAATGCTGGTAAGATTTTTACTCCAGCAGCCACTTTGGCCGGTAACCAACCAGGTTGTGTAATATTGTAAGGTAATGTGGCTGGTAAAATGTTATAAATGGCTGGTGATTTTTTTATTTTTTATTTTTTTATTTTTTTAATCTGAAAAAGCTGAATTTCATGCCCAGGTGACATTGCAGGCGGGTGACTGAGTCCCACCTTAACACATCGCCGGGGTTCAGCAGCCCCCCAGGAACAAAACCCCTCCCACCTGCGAGCGAATCCTCCAGCTTCTGCCCCGTTCGGATAATGGCTGCCTGTTTATGAACAAAACCCCTCCCACCTGCGAGCGAATCCTCCAGCTTCTGCCCCGTTCGGATAATGGCTGCCTGTTTATGAACAAAACCCCTCCCACCTGCGAGCGAATCCTCCAGCTTCTGCCCCGTTCGGATAATGGCTGCCTGTTTATGAACAAAACCCCTCCCACCTGCGAGCGAATCCTCCAGCTTCTGCCCCGTTCGGATAATGGCTGCCTGTTTATGAACAAAACCCCTCCCACCTGCGAGCGAATCCTCCAGCTTCTGCCCCGTTCGGATAATGGCTGCCTGTTTATGAACAAAACCCCTCCCACCTGCGAGCGAATCCTCCAGCTTCTGCCCCGTTCGGATAATGGCTGCCTGTTTATGAACAAAACCCCTCCCACCTGCGAGCGAATCCTCCAGCTTCTGCCCCGTTCGGATAATGGCTGCCTGTTTATGAACAAAACCCCTCCCACCTGCGAGCGAATCCTCCAGCTTCTGCCCCGTTCGGATAATGGCTGCCTGTTTATGAACAAAACCCCTCCCACCTGCGAGCGAATCCTCCAGCTTCTGCCCCGTTCGGATAATGGCTGCCTGTTTATGAACAAAACCCCTCCCACCTGCGAGCGAATCCTCCAGCTTCTGCCCCGTTCGGATAATGGCTGCCTGTTTATGAACAAAACCCCTCCCACCTGCGAGCGAATCCTCCAGCTTCTGCCCCGTTCGGATAATGGCTGCCTGTTTATGAACAAAACCCCTCCCACCTGCGAGCGAATCCTCCAGCTTCTGCCCCGTTCGGATAATGGCTGCCTGTTTATGAACAAAACCCCTCCCACCTGCGAGCGAATCCTCCAGCTTCTGCCCCGTTCGGATAATGGCTGCCTGTTTATGAACAAAACCCCTCCCACCTGCGAGCGAATCCTCCAGCTTCTGCCCCGTTCGGATAATGGCTGCCTGTTTATGTAGCTCCGAGAAAGGCTGAGGAACTCACTGGGGCACAATGATGAAACATCTCCGTACACTTTGTGATAAGGGAACTCCTCCAAAGGTAAAGAGTCCAAGGTCTTTCACTGCTAGGGGGGCTTTTCTTTTTTCAAAGCGCTGTTGACCAAAGGTTGCAACATAAAACCCAAGCCTACCACAAGCACTGAGGTTTTCTTTCCTCATAAAGGAAGAGCGAGAGAGAGAGAGAGAGAGAGGAATGCCAGGTTAGTATTGCGAGTGTAATGTAGCAGGGCTGAGGTGAGTTTCCCCCCCCCACCTTGTTCTTCCTCCAGTCAATTCAAAAGAACAAATAATAAGTTTAATTTAATCGAAAGAAACCTATAATGTTTCATTTAGATCAATTAATTTGTTTTGTGAATTGTCCAAATTGCAAATGGAATTGCTGTAATGTAGAATTGTGCCCTTAAGATGGCGACAGGGGCACGGCGTGCCCGTCTTTCACACGTATCCCGCGCTCGGCTGTACGGACTCGGGCCCCCGTCTTTCACACGTATCCCGCGCTCGGCTGTACGGACTCGGGCCCCCGTCTTTGCACACGTGCCCCGCGCTCGGCTGTACGGACTCGGGCCCCCGTCTTTGCACACGTGCCCCGCGCTCGGCTGTACGGACTCGGGCCCCCGTCTTTCACACGTATCCCGCGGTCGGCTGTACGGACTCGGGCCCCCGTCTTTGCACACGTGCCCCGCGCTCGGCTGTACGGACTCGGGCCCCCGTCTTTGCACACGTGCCTCGCGCTCGGCTGTACGGACTCGGGCCCCCGTCTTTGCACACGTATCCCGCGCTCGGCTGTACGGACTCGGGCCCCCGTCTTTGCACACGTGCCCCGCGCTCGGCTGTCAGGAGGGCGCCAGATTCCTTCCACCTTCGCCGCGCTATTTATAGCACCACATTTTCAACCTTCTCAAATGTGAGAGAGGGAGAGAGACACTCATCCACCATCCATTCCACACTCATGCACCCCTCCAAATAAAACAACGTTTAAACTGTAGGACGTGCGCTTTGGACGAGGTGTGCTTTCGCACTAAACTGCAAAATGGACACAAAAAGAACCGCATGTCCAAAAAAACAACAATGTAGATTTCAGCACTTGCACTGTTCTGTAGCGCTACCCAAGTGAAGCGCAAGCAAGTCTGATCCTTGTCCCAAAATGCACATGAGCCACAGCTATAATATCCATCCCCTTGGTCATTCTGACATCAGCATAGTGTCACTGGTTAAAAAACGACTACAAAACAAACTGCTCGATACGCGTTTACTGGAGTTGGACTGAATCATCTGGCCAGAATGTGACCTGTGGTTGACAAATCCCAGGGGAACCAGTGGAGAATCCGCCCTGTTTTCCCAAAGCTCGTCCAGACGCACACCTCAGGTGACTCACTCGTTCAGCAGCAGTCAGACCAGGAGATCACAAAGTCAAATTCCCTCTATCCGAGCACACACGGAAGTTCACTCGTGACTAAAGGCATTCCCACAGTGGTAGGTCATAGCAGCACTTGCGCAAGTAGAAGCATTTTTGGACAAAAGACAACGGCACATACAGAACGTAATGGTCCTGGTCATTTCCTGAGAATTCGTTTACGCACGCACGCACGCACGCACCATTGAGGGGATTTTTTTGGCTGAGCCTCCTTTCCGTCTGTACCCCCAGAGTATCAGTGGCAGATTAAGAGCCACACTGAGGTTGGCTCTTAATCAGTCTGCCAAAAATCAAACTGAGGCTGATTTGGGAAGAAAAACTCACTTATCTAAAGCTCTCCGTTCCCTTCAGTCTTACATGGCTCATCTCTGGAAACGCCTTCAACAAAGCGATCAATTTCTTTGTTCTTTTTCTTTTCAGATTTAACACCTGGACAGCGTGGGTGGTTAATTTCACCAGACGCATTCCAGAGAAGAAGCCACCAAGGTAAGGCAGGGCAGCCATTTTGTGACTGATCACTCAACAAGCATCAGTGGTGGGGAGGGTCAGAGACATTGAACCAATTAAATTGAGATGAGTACTATTATACAGCCACACTGAGGCCAATACTCCACAATTAAACCCTTCTACTATTATACAGCCACACTGAGGCCAGTACTCCACAATTAAACCCTTCTACTATTATACAGCCACCCTGAGGCCAATACTCCACAATTAAACCCTTCTACTATTATACAGCCACACTGAGGCCAATACTCCACAATTAAACCCTTCTACTATTATACAGCCACCCTGAGGCCAATACTCCACAATTAAACCCTTCTACTATTATACAGCCACACTGAGGCCAATACTCCACAATTAAACCCTTCTACTATTATACAGCCACCCTGAGGCCAATACTCCACAATTAAACCCTTCTACTATTATACAGCCACACTGAGGCCAATACTCCACAATTAAACCCTTCTACTATTATACAGCCACCCTGAGGCCAATACTCCACAATTAAACCCTTCTACTATTATACAGCCACACTGAGGCCAATACTCCACAATTAAACCATTCTACTATTATACAGCCACACTGAGGCCAATACTCCACAATTAAACCCTTCTACTATTATACAGCCACACTGAGGCCAATACTCCACAATTAAACCCTTCTACTATTATACAGCCACACTGAGGCCAATACTCCACAATTAAACCATTCTACTATTATACAGCCACACTGAGGCCAATACTCCACAATTAAACCCTTCAGCTCAGTGAAAAGAATAAAAGGGCATTGCGGAAGCATACAAGGACCAGACATATTAAAACCAACAGAAAAAATCATGATCAGTCCCCAAACTAGCTAATTGAGAAAGGTCAGCTGTGCGTAAGCCTCGCAAATGTGCCCAATGACTTTGAACCGGCAGAGTGAAATAATAAAATCCTTAACTCCTTTAGCCCAAACAGGGAACAAAACCCTCTCCCTCGCTGCCAACATTCCATCCTGCAAAGGGATTTTATAGCCCAGTGGACAGCAATGCCGCGACCATTATTACATCCTGGTGAAGTATTTATCATCTTCTCATTGCAGCCTTTCACTGCCATTGAATTCAGCCCATCAAGCAAAAAAAAAAAAAAAGCCTCATTCTCGTGCAAATGATCTCACGCTTTATACAACAACTGCATTCCAACTGCGCACTGCAAAACGGCACGGCAGAGGACCGACAGACAGCAACAGTCATCCTGAAAGCTGACGGAATGCCGATAGGGAGCAACCGGTAAACGGCGGGGATTTGAGGAAAGGGAAGCTTTTAGGGGTTTGCGTGCAGAAAAAAATAAAATAAATTTAAAAAAGGCACTTTTGCTTTGACAGTGCGGCTGTGGCGGCTGAGGGCATCGCCTCTGGCTCTTATAACAGACGCAATCTTGGGAGGTAATGGATACGGCCGGAGAGGGCGAACGCTGAACATTTCGTCGGTTGGCAATCTGGCACAGGACGGAATAATGAAAACGAGTACAGCTTGCAGCAGAGGGAATTCCACGCAGCACAATGTTTACTTCACTAAGTTTGACAATGCAAATAACATGGAGGACCAGGGGGGTGTAATAACTGGGGGGGGGGGGGGGTGCAATAACTGAGGAGAGGAACGGCGAAAAGAGGGACGGGGTTTCTGGTCCAGCCTCTCTGGCCCGCTGGCCAGGCAGGAGGCTAATGAAAAAGCCCTGACCATTTAAATCCGTCCAAGTGTGCGAAATCCCACAAGAGGGCCGGTTCAAGGTCAGCATGGGTCAAATTCCAGAGGGAAATTGGAAAGGAAGCGAGGCCCTGAGGAATGTAACAGACTCCATTCGAGGCTCAGTGGTGCTTGAAAGCCTCAGTGAATCTAAAGGCTACGCAGGGTCTTTTGATGTGTGCAGAAGAACAAAATCCCCTCCGGGAGAGAGGAAATCAGCCCAGCTATTCAGCAGCAGAACAGAAGCACTTCTACCGCCTTCACTTTTCATTCCACACTTGGGACGTCGCTCAGCGCAGTTAGCTTAATCGCAGTTTAAGACCAAGACTGCGATGCGTTGTCCACTTAGCCTTGCATAACATCGATCACCGAGTAATACCCAAACCATAGGCTAATAACAAGAATGCAGAATAGAGCATAGTCCTGGTGTGAACTTCAGTCAGTGTCTGATGAGGATTCAGACAAACACTCCGCTCCTCTGTGCCTTGCACAAACGATGCGGGTGTGAGGTGCACCTATCCAGGAGTGTCGTTATATGACTGTGGAACTCAGTCGCTTCCGTCCTTGGCTGCAAGTTAGCCAGTCAGACGGGTGGCCTGTTCTCCTCCCATCCCATTCCATTCTATTCTAGCCCAGACTCATGTTAGCGACAGAGGTCATTTGCACACAGAAACATTACTGTCAATCGCCCAAAAGAAACAGTCTAAAAAAAACTGCAAAATGTTCAGGTGTTTCAAGGAACCGATCAGGCGACCAACTTTACGATGCACACAAACATGGTTGTTTGGTTCAAGTTTCATTACATTAAATATTAGCCAATAGGTTATTATGATCAAGCTCCCTAATCCTAATGTTATGGTATTTCACAATCATGGAAGATTTCTGCAAATCTTACCATTCCCATTGGGTATTCAACGATGACGCAACAGCGCAATTCCAATTTAAGAGTTTCCAAATGGCCGGTAAGCCCTTATTTGGATATCCCATGGAACCGGAAACGTCACTCGGATGTCGCCACAGAATGAAATATACATTTTAAACACAGCAGGGATAGTTTTGTTGGACTGGGGGGGATTCTATATATATATGGAGGATGCTTTCAGTGTAAATACAGGGGGCTGAATGGGGGGAACAATCTTGAAAATGTTTGTGAATCAATTGATAATGTGGGGGATTTTGAGGAATATTTTGGAACGGTCCAGGGATACAATGATCAACACAAAATAGGAAAGTTAACCGCTGCATCTTTCAAAACAATTAACGCTACTTTGCGATTAAGTTAGCGATAACACAACTGACTGACAAATTAGCTCGCTGGCAAAATTGGCAACATATTGTGACGAACAATCGTTAGCTAGCCACAACTTTGATGCTTTGGCGAAGCTAATTTAGGTAGCCATCCATCCAGCCAGTTAAATAAGAGACCACGTCATTTTCGTGAGTTCTTCAGACGGACCCATCACAATTAGATTCAAGCTAGCTGTATTTTTTTGCCAAAACAACAATGTTAATGTTCTTTTCACAATAGCAGCCAATGCTAGGTTACACAAATCATTGTGGCAACAACGCGCCTAGCCAGCTTTAAAACCCCCTAACGCTAGCCATTAGCCGACTAGCATGGTCCCAAACCAATGCAATGGCGGGGACGGTAGTACTCCTGTACGTGTCTAGTCTGGACACAGGTGACGATGGGCTAGCAAACGAAGGCCTTTCCACATTTTGATTTACCAAGTTAGTGCTAGTAGGTTAATAATTACAGTGTCGTAATCACTGCCGTTAACCAAAATAATTTAAGTGTTAACATTAAAAGGGTCAAAGCGAGCTAGTTACCACATCCAGCCCATGTCGCACAGACAGCCCATTAAACATCAACTGGAAGATAACATAGCTAATGCTTTCTAGCAATGCAACGTTAGTCAGCCGAGTTAGTGAGCCAGGTACAGCAGCAGTGATCAATATTGCGAGTCTAGAACATCATTGACTACAATGCAAATACATTTGCGCATGTTAGTCAAGCTTGTTAGATAACGTTAGGTAGAAAGCAAGCGAACAACTTGTGCGCAAGTTAGCGTTAATGTTAGTCAAATCCGTACAAAAGACCCACACGGGTCGTGCTCAACCACACTTTGACTGGCTTAACGTTAGCGTATCTTTATTTGGGCATTTGCCAGCTAGATTATTGGAACTTAAGACTGAAATGTGAGAGGGATTCAAACAACCATCTTTTAAAACAACCACATTTTGTAACAGACAGTCCAATGTTTAGTGTGTATCGGGCGAGGCAGAAGCCGATTACTTACCGATTCAGCGCACACCGCCGCGCACAGAAACAACAGGAGCCAAACTTTGTGCATGTTCGTGTCAACAGGTAGTTATGGATAGCTTAAATTTGCTGTTATGCACCGTAAAAAAAACGAGCTATAGTACGTGTCTTACAAATAACGTACGATCGAAAATCCGTGCAATGGAAAATCTCACCGTTTCTATGACACTTTTATAACGTTATATCTTTATGCGCCCTAACCTATACAATAGCTTTCATCGACTGGCGAGATCTTTAAACTGAACTCCCTATATTTTGATCTTACAACGTAACGACTCCTCCCATCACATGACGAACGACCAATAGGAGCAAGATTAGCTGCATCTACTTTCCTTTCGTCACAACCCTTACCGTAAATGCGTGCATGGGGGAGCAACAAATCTTACGACGTGTTTTAACTTCGACATGCGTTGTTGTCTTACGACCTGTTTAACGTCTACATGTGTGTTTTATTTAAAAAAACCTATAGGATGAAATTACTGATGCTTCGACTTGTATTCTACAAAAGTGAAATATGTGTCACGTCATCTGAGGATTACTGGCATCAATTAGATTAATGTAATTTTCTATAAACTATACCAAAACAAACTTTGTGGGTAGTTAGACCTACTTTAAAATAACTTTAATTTTGCTCATTCACGTAATGTTTCTCAAACTGTATAATAAAGAGTGCAGTTTAAGTACAATAGAACGATATTCGCCTGCTGAACAGACCGTTTGTATTCATTTGCTAAAGTTGCCCCACAGCTGGATATCATCATTTCACAATAAATGGGTCTACATATAGCAGCTCCGTCCCCTTTCACTGTTAAAAAAGACAATATTTGTGTTCACAATTTGGTAATGGTGTTCCATCAACAGATAATTCCTACTGAAACTATTTTAATAAAGTTAAGTTTCTATTTCGGTTCCTATTATAGCGAAAGAATTCCGAATTAAAAAACGAGCGTACAGAGAACTTCCCGTAATATGGGAATTGGGTGGAAACTTTCTACACTCGATGGAAATTTCAGTGACGCAATCTTCCGGTAAATCTTTTCTTTTTGGGAACTCCCCTCCCCCGTCGCGTTCGCAAAATGAAACACTACTGCAGCTATAGCTAGGTCAGAAGCTACTATTTTTGAGAACAGCAGGGGGAACGTAGAAAACAATGACACAAAAGCGGGACGCTTTCGGCCTCAAGTGGCCTGAAGTTACTTTTCTCTTCGTTTTCTGTTTCTCATCCTCCTGAGTTATTGCACGTATTGGTAGCCTAATAGCAGTAGCACGTTCTGCCTTTGTAACAATAGCAACGTATAGGCCTTCTATACATGATAACATGTTATGATGTTGTGATTAAGTTGGGAGATCAGTTTCGTATCTTAAAATAGGCAATAAACGATCTACTCGAATGTCGTTGAGTGTTGTGAAACATAAAAAAGCCCACTGGCCAATGGAGATCAATATTGTCCTATAGAATCTGGAAACAGATTGGCAGCCCCGCACACCAGTTCCGAGTAGTCACGTGCTATCTCTTGGGATCAAAGCTTTTTTTATTTTCTACGCACAAAAGAAGAAACCCGTTTGGAATTGTGCTGGTTCCCTTCAACTTTGGGTTCCTCCTACTATTCATTCAGTTACTATATTAAGAATTACATTTTTATATATGGCTTAAGCAATGGAGCTAAATGTCCGTAACACGATGAAGCAACTAGGCCTACGTGTTTATATACCAAATAGCCTATATCTTAAATAAGAAATGATTTGTCCTGTCAGAACAGGATTGTATGTGTTTCATTTTCTACACACAACACTGTGATTGATGAAAAAGTTAGGGAGGAAATGTATAATGTAAATATAAGTAGAAAAAGAAAATCCCATTGAACAGCATGTGTATTTAAATCTCAGGCGTTGTTAGCTCTGCAAACACTGAGCGATATACCGCTGTCACGAAGTGAATTATCTGCTGTTATCTATTGCGATCAGCTGTCAACTAGTGTAACATAATGTTTAAAAAAATCTAGGTACGTTTTTAGGCCATTTTTATCTCTCCATAATATTGAATAACGTGGCACTTTCAATAAGTTAATGATCCAGTGGTCTATAGTCATCAACTGTCAAGAGGTTTGGTAGCATTGTTTTCCTACCCATTGTATTTTCCTAAATTAAATTTTGTTTTCCTGTGTATACACTGTGAATCTTTGGAAGAAATTGACAAAATGCCTCTTAATGTCCTGCTCTCACAAGGTATCAGTACTTATGCAAACCCCAATTCCAAAAAAGTTGGGACAGTATGTAAAATGCAAATGGAAGCAGAAAGCAGTTATTTGTAAATTATTTTTTACATATATTTAATTGAAAACAGCACAAAGAAAAAATCTTTAATGTTTTACCTTTTCAACTTTATAGATTTTTGTAAATATATGCTAAATATATGCATTTACGAGCAAGGATGGGTCGAGGTTCTCCACTATGTGAGCGAATATTCCAACAGTTTAAGAACAACGTTTCTCAATGCACAATTGCAAGGAATTTAGGGATTTCACCATTTAGAGTCCATAATAATATTAAAAGATTCAGAGAATCTGGAGAAATCTCATTGTGTAAAGAGCAAGGCCGAAAACTAATATTGAATTCCTGTGACCTTCGATCACTGCATTAAAAACTGACACGTTCTGTAACGAGTATAACCACATGGGCTCGGGAATACTTTGGAAAGCCGTTGTCAGTAAACACAGTTTGTCGTTGCATCTACAAATGCAAGTTAAGACTACTACACAAAGCGTAAACTATATATCAACAACATCCAGAAAGGCCGCTGACTTCTCTGGGCTCGAGCTCATCTGAGATGGACTGTCACAAAGTGGAAATGTGTGCTGTGGTCTGACGAGTCCACCTTTCAAATTGTTTTCGGAAATAATGGACGGTCATGTTCTCCAGGCCAAAGAGGGAAAGGACCATCCTGATTGTTTCCAACGCGAGGTTCAAAAGCCAGCGTCTGTCATGGTATGGGGGTGTGTTAGTTACCATGGCATGCAGGTAACTTGCACTTCTGTGAAGGCACCATTAACGCTGAAGGGTACATATGGATTTTGGAGCAACATATGCTGCCATCTAGACAAAGTCCCAGCTTATTTCAGCTAGACAATGCCAAGCCACATTCTGCATGTGTTACAACAGCGTGGCTTCATAGTCAGAGAGTGCGGGTGCTAGACTGGCCTGCCTGCAGTCCAGACCTGTCTCCCATTGAAAACGTGTAGCGCATTATGAAGCGCAAAATACAACAATAGAGACCCCGGACTGTTGAGCAGCTGAAGTCTTATATCAAGCAAGAATGGGAAAAATTCCACTTTCAAAACTACAACAATTAGTGTCCTCAGTTTCCAAAAGATTACTGAGTGTTGTTAAAAGGAAAGGTGATGCAACACAGTGGTAAACATGCCCCTGTCCCAACTTTTTTGGGACGTGTTGCAGGCATCAAATTTAGAATCGGCGTATATTTACAAAAAACAATAAAGTTGATTAGTTAAAACATTAAATATCTTGTCTTTGTACTGTTTTCAATTGAATACAGGTCAAAAAGGATTTGCAAATCATTGCTTTCTGTTTTTATTTACATTTTATACACTGTATAATTTTGGAATTGGGGGTTGTAGTTCAACCAGATAAAATCAAAATGTGTTTAAAGCATTTATTGCAAAGTTTGGTTTTTAAAAGCATACAGTTATTAAGGCGTTTAACAGTTGTGACACAGTTGGTTCAAGTAGACATGTCTGTATTCAGTCATAGGTCAGTCGTACAGTTGGCATTAGTCACAACCTCCAATTAGATCTCCACCTACACAAGAGCATCCTTCCTCAGAAAAAGTGACCATTGATTTATTGGGAAAGTACATCCCTGAAAGTTGGGCGTACTTGTCTTTCATCATAGTATACGCCTAGTGAGGCTACATGGCAAGACCATACATTTTGTGATACCTCCTTTCTGCCTGTTCTTAGCAAAGAGTCTCACACCATTTTTTCAAATAGGGCCTGATAAATTTCCTGCGCAATAAAAAAAAAAAAAATTAGAAACAAATAAATCAGGACCATAGAGCTGTTACAATAGCTGATACAAACAGCATGACATTTAATTGAATGGAATTGATTTGCTTTATTATACACAGTTAATTTGAGTGCTTTTGGCAGCCTGCGTTATTCAATCCTACGTGAAGAGACTCAGTAGAGGTAATCGATTGCAATCCGAGGCTTTGTGACTGCGGTCAGAATGTGATTGGTCAGAATGTGATTGGTCAGAATGTGATTGGTCAGAACCATCTGAAAAGGAGAACTGGCAGTCTTTTCATAAAAGCCCGTTTTTAATCAACTCTGTGGAACGTCTCCTCCCTTATAAACGGTCTCTAAAGTCCCCTGTCACAGCAAGCTTCTCCTCAGGGCTGCAGGGCAAGGAGCCAGAGTCTGCGGAAAGGCGTACTGTCGAGTGAGAACAACAACTCTTCTCAACCTACATTTAGGACGGCTGCAGTTGCAAACAGGCACTGGATGACCTGAACAAACGGACTCATGAATGAACTGGTTTGGCGTCTTTTAGGAGCCTGTATATTGGGGACTGAAACAAAGATCGTTTTTATGGCCCTACAGTACAGTTGTACATTGATTTAAAAAACAATTATGGTTCTAGGTAGACAGGTGTTGAAATGTTTTACTACATTACAAATATCTTTAACTTTGCTCAGATTTGTGTTGTTTGGTTGTGATTGGGGCTTATTCCTACTGTGGGTGAAAATGTATATGGTAATGTTGAAACTTAGGGTTAGACATGTAACCTTATACAGGTAACATACATTTTCATTTGATAGCCAGGGCACATCAGAAGTATAATATACATACAGTATATAAATATAAATATAGTCTACATACACACTGTAATAATTTGTGATTTGTGTAATTAGTGATAAATAAATAAAAATAGGACAGGTAATTAAACAACAAAATCAATGCTGTGATTCATGTACTGTTAATTTTGTATTCACAAATGAACAAAAATAAATAGCGCTAACTCTTTATTGTACAAAAGTACCTCCAACAATAAATTTAGGACACACAAAAGATGTGAAACCCAGCACAATAATACCTTCTTGTACAGAAAGGGAAAATATTTCAATATATTGTGAATATGTGGACTTTTTTGAAAATATAATGGTAATACAAGTTTTAAAATAATAATTTAAATTTAAATTAAAAAAAATGTAAACAAGAAAAACTCTGAAAGTGGTAATACATTTTCAGTTGCCCATACATTTAGCAAAAGTGTTGCAATATATTGAGGATATATTTTATTTCAGTATATTTTCAGTATATTCCATTTTTGTAAGGGTTCTTAAGAAAATCACAATGAACAGTCAGTTCCACGGACTGGGGTTAGGGTTAGGAAGAAAGTACGCCGTTTTTCCTGCTCCTATGTCAGAAACGCCATTGTTCATTTAAGCTGTGTTATGGAAATGTTGATTTTACACAAAGGCAAGCAACACAGTGCATTGTACTGAAAGTGGAATGTGATTTCAGGAGCTCCTTAAAAAGCTTTGAGATATATAATAGTGTTATTTATAGCCAATGTGACGCAATACTGTCGGTGTATATTACAGATTAATTTTAGTGTGCCGTTATGAATGTGAGAAACCTGGTGGCGGATTGAAGGGGTTTTCCTAGATTAGCTCTCAGTCTATGGTCTGTTGTCTCTGTGTACAGAACATTTCCCTAGCCGATGAGATAAGAAAGTTCAATAAAGCCGGGTACATTCCCATTATTATTTTGGTATAAGCCGTGGAACACAATGCCATTCTTTTGTATTTCTGTGTTACATTGGCTCCTGAGTCTTATTGAGAACATCAAACACATTTTCTAATTTATTTCCCCCCACAAGGTTGTGATTGTGATAATCCACCAGCAATAAATCTCTGAAAGTCTAAATGGTATAAAAATATAGACTGTGACCTCTTAAGTTATATATGTGTTGCTAAAGAGCTTTGGCTGCCAAATTTTATTTCAGTTTCGTAGGAACAGAATTGGTCCCTGTGGATTTGAAACCGTTTTTTTTGGGTGGTACTTGGTTTAACCATAATGGAATTTCCTCAGCAAGGAAATGCATTCATATTTATTCAAATATGAAATGTGAAAGTAGGAGTTGCAGTTAAAGGTTGCCTGGGGAGACGTCATTTCTCTGCACAAACAGTTTGTCGTAAAAGAATGAAAAGAAGTCGTTAGGGATGTGTCTTGCATTGAGGATTAACGGCATGTTCAATGCTGGTGTGAGTTTCCCCGGGCCAATCCCAAGCAGGTGAGCAAATTTCCGCTGATTATACAGTAGGTGTACTGTACGCGAGCGGTGACGACATCATAAACATTTTGAAAAAAACAGGAAGTAATTCAGCCTGGGCAATAAACATCAGTTAAATAAATATGTGCGTCAGTCAAGGGGGTGTTAAAGGTGCAGCAGAAAGAGATGTCATAGTGTAGCTTAATATCACATGGAAATCATTTCACACGTCCATGACAACGAAACATGACTGGCAGCAAACGCACAATGTAATAGGCACCATATCTAACTTTAATGTTTCATTCATAGTGCTATATTATAAACTGTACGTGATTTATTCTAACAGCAATTACATTTTTAGTGTTTATCTCGTTCCAGCTCATCCCACAGATGTTTACTGAGATTGAGAGCTGGTGACTGGCAGGCCTCTTCATAAGGCTGAATTCATTGTGCTGTTTGTGGGACCGTTCCTAGATAATCTTAGCCTTTTGGCCAGGGGCATTATTCCTGCTGAAAAACATAGTATAGTAACTTTATAATGCTCCCAAATTGATTTGTTCATCTGTCCAAGCATGAAAAAATGATTCCTCTTTAATAATCCATTCACATCAGAAACTCTAAAAGTGTTGAAAGCAAATAGAACAGTGAAGTTATATATATATATAACACCCACTCCCATTAGCTCTGATACAATATGGATGAACCATTAAATATTAAACAGGGGAAAATTTTCCTGCAGTCAAATTTTGGAGAGAAAGCATCCATAATTCAAGTCATTTATATAATAGATATCGAATTTCATCTTGTGAAATTGAAATCATGCTATAAAACGTGAATGGAAATACACACTTATCTATCTATAAACTTAAAGCTGACCTTAAAGGGTCTTCTTCAGTGCAATCTGATGTTTATTGTTACATGTCTTTCCTTTTTATGGTTCGGGTTAGGTCCCTTAGTTCTAGTGAAGGTATACAATGACATTCTAGATCAGGGGTGTCCAAACTACGGCCCGCGGGCCAATTGCGGCCCTTGAAGCGTTTTAAAGCGGCCCTCGAAACATTTCAGAAGAATTATTAAATCTGGCCCGCTGCTACAAATGAGAAAAATGCTGTTGTTTTTTTAACACTAGGGGGCAGCATAGTAAAAGCCCAACTCTAAAAACAGATCAGCAGTTTACGCCCCCCCCAAACAAAAAATTATCTTATGCATTAGCTAGCCAACGTTCCTGTAGCCTACAAATCGTATTCTTATCAACATGGCGACTGCAAATAATCGAAAGGTGGATAGTGAATGTAGGAAATTCCAGCCACGATGGCAAAATTAATACTTTTTCAGAGTACAGAGGCAAGTGTGTCTGTTTAATTTGCCAGGAATCAGTAGCGGTGATGAAAATAATTTTACGTTAAGAGACATTATGAAACGAAACATGATGCGTCTTTTAAGGCATATACTGGAGCAGCCAGAGAAGAGAAATCAAAGCAGTTGGCGGCAAGCCAATCATTGCAACAAACCCAGTTTTTTCGTGCTAATCAAACGCAGCAGAATGCTACCAGGGCTAGCTACGAGGTGGCTAAGCTAATAGCGAAGTATGGAAAGGCCTTTGCAGAGGGTGATTTTATTAAAAGAGTGCGTCACAAAAATTGTGGAGATTGTATGCCCAGAAAAGAAACAAGACTTCTGCAATGTTAGTGTTGCGAGAAACACAGTGGCCCGGCAAATCGAGGATTTATCAGCTAACATCAAGGCGCAAATATCAGACAAAGCTCCGTTGTTTCATTTCTATTCAATTGCGTGTGACGAGAGTACCGACACAACAGATTTGGCTCAGCTACTAATTTTTTTGCGAGGGGTTGACGATGATTTTTGCATTACTGAAGAGCTCCTCGACCTTCGGAGGCTGACTGGAACAACGAAAGGAGCTGATATTTTTGAAGCTGTGTCAGTTGCTATTCCAAATCGGAATCTCCCTTGGGACAAGTTGTGTGGAGTTACAACAGATGGTGCTCCAGCCATGATAGGTGAGCGTAACGGAATGGCTTCCCTGGTTTGCAGAAAAGTTCATGAGTCTGGGGGCGAGGCTGTTAAATTGCACTGTATTATACACCAGGAAGCATTATGCGCCAAAGTCACAAAACTGGGCGATGTCATGAATACAGTCGTGAAAACTATTAACATAATTTGTGCGAAAGCACTCAATCACAGAGAATTTCGGGCATTTCTGTCTGAAATGGATACAGAATATGGGGACGTGATCTACCACTCTGATGTGCGACGGCTCTGCCGCGGCTCCGTTCTCAAGCGGTTCTTCTCCCTCAAATCTGAGATCGACAAATTCTTAAGAGAAAAACGATTGTCCGTCGATGAACTGAGTGACCCTGTTTGGTTGGAAGAGCTGGGATTTTTAACTGACATGACTGGACAGCTGAATGTCCTGAACACAGCCTTGCAAGGGAAAGACACAATGGTGTCACAAATGTACTCACACATGAAAGCATTTGTCGTGAAGCTCCGTCTATTTGAGAGACAAGTCAGTGAACGCAATGCCGCACACTTCCCCTCTCTCCGGGAGGTAATCGACACTTTCCCAAATGCCAACAGCCCTGAGCAGATGGGGAAATATGTGACAGTAATCACGTCATTGATCACAGAGTTCAACACGCGCTTTCATGATTTTGCTTCTATTGAGGAGGACATCAACATGTTCTCATGCCCCTTCTCGGTTAACGTGGATGAAGCACCAGGGGACATATAGTTGGAACTCATCGAGATGCAATGTGATGACCTGCTTCTACAAGAGTTTGGAAAAGTCAAAATTTCCACAGATGAGGCGCCACGCAAAAAGAATGCTGAGTCTGTTCGGCTCCACATACATATGTGAGCAAACATTTTCCCTGATGACGCTAAACAAGAGCCGTTTGCGATCAAAGATAACAGACAGTCACCTTTGCGATGTCCTGCGAATCGCATCTACAAACCTCACGCCCGACATCACAGCGATTCTTCAGTCCAAGGCACAACAACACTGTTCTCATTAGAAGTGTCACTGGTGAGTGAAATTCTTAAGATCTCTTCAAGCTCGCCTTTTAATAGGCTATAATACTATTCGCCTAATTTAAATAGAAATCTAAGTGATGTTGGCAACTGTATGCCACATGTCTGAGCGCACTTGTATTTATTTTACACACACATAGCATATATATATATATATATATATAATAGCCTGTGGCCCGTGGTAGTCATCATTTTTCTCCATCTGGCCCTCAGTGAAAAAAGTTTGGACACCCCTGTTCTAGATGATTCTGTGCTTCCAACTTTGTGGCAACAGTTTGGGGAAGGCCCGTTCCTGCTTCAGAATGACTAATGCACAAATCGAAGCCCATACATAAATGGTTTGTCGAGATCAGCGTGGAAGAACTTGACTGGCCTGCACAGAGCCCTGACCTCAACCCCATCAAACATCTTGGGGATCAGTTGATATCTGGACTGCGAGCCAGGCCTAATTACCCAACATCAGTGCCAAACCTCACTAAGCCAGGCCTAATCACCCAACATCAGCGCCCAACCCTAATGCTCTTCTGGCTGAATGGACGCAAATCCTCACAGCAACGTCCCAAC
>CM040396.1:4268916-4476416 GCA_022702515.1 Ilyophis sp. 1 JC-2022 | reverse complement strand
GGATGATCACGGGTGAATTGCACTACAAAGGGGATGATCATGGGTGAATTGCACTACAAAGGGGATGATCACGGGTGAATGCACTATGAAGGGGATGATCACGGGTGAATTACACTATGAAGGGGATGATCACGGGTGAATTGCACTATGAAGGGGATGATCACGGGTGAATTGCACTACAAAGGGGATGATTACGGGTGAATTGCACTACAAAGGGGATGATCACGGGTGAATGCACTATGAAGGGGATGATCACGGGTGAATTGCACTATGAAGGGGATGATCACGGGTGAATTGCACTATGAAGGGGATGATCACGGGTGAATTGCACTATGAAGGGGATGATCACGGGTGAATTGCACTATGAAGGGGATGATCACGGGTGAATTGCACTACAAAGGGGATGATTACGGGTGAATTGCACTACAAAGGGGGTGATCACAGGTGAATGCTCTCTGTACCTCTGAATATTTAGAAAAATGTTAAATATGCACGTACATTTACGTAGAAAACAAGTTTGTACAAATATTTTACGTCGGATTCATCTAACTGCAGGAAAGGCATATTTGTTCTTATTTTGTGCGTATGGTCGGTCACACATGCCGATTCATTGTAAATGACAAGCGCGTTTACCTTATTTTGTGATTAGCATAAATCCATGCCAATGAATTGCCTTATATGGAGGTGCATACGAAGTCAAAATGGCCCAGAAAAAGCAAAATAAATAATTGTTCCGACACTAAAATCTAAGTTTTATTAGCAGATGTTCAATCAAGGTAAAAAAAATAGTTTAGCATTGTCCATTCCGGTGTCATAAAGTAAATAGTAAAGTAGCCTACATGGTAAAGTAAATAGTAAAGTAAATAGTAAAGTAAATAGTAAAGTAAATAGTAAAGTAACATGGTAAAGTAAAAGAGACCTGGCAGGATATATCACGCAGAAAATGCAGAATCTCCCGTCACACAAACTTGTTACAGTTCAAGCCTTTCTGCGTCGGACGAGCACATTTCCTCCATCTGACAAGCACTGTGCGGTCTTTCTCGCGGCCTGGAAATAAATAGAAAAATTAATTTATTAATTTTGTCATTTTGTTGGTGTTCTGTGCATGTGAGAGGTGGTTTGAAATTCCAGATCCCCTAGTGATGGAAAGATGTAGTTAGGAATATATACTCTGACACCGTAAACAGCAATTTGACGTAGACCACTAAGCCAGCCGTCTAACACCACAGCAGAATGCCACCCGGCACCCGGGCCAGGACGTTGAGTACAGTGGGTGGTTAGATTTTAGATTGGTTTCTATTATTTGATGGCTCTATGCACCTGGTTTTTTGACTGCGCAACAACATTATTTAAAATAAAATAGTCAATTGTTCAACATATGTTTTGTATGAATGTTTACAACAAATAACTATTGAAATAGATAAATGTCACTGACGATAAACAGAAAGTGGCTCCGTTTTATCATTGGTTTACATTATTCATATTAACATTATAATTAAATTAAATACTAATGAAATTCTGGATTTTACCACAAGATGGCGATATTCCCTATGTAAATAGGCCAACTGCTTTGGCGAATAACTTCAGTTGTTAGACGTATCAATCGAAATCTGTCTGCCCTTTAATGATGTGAACATGTCAAATTGTCACCACACTTACTGTATTTATACATTCCTGTGATCAGTCTGTGTTTACAGGCCAGTTACATGTGTGAGAATATCTTAATGTGAAAAAGAGTCTAAATAATTAAACTAAAAACATTAACGACTAATGTAAAACAAAAACAATCATACAACCCATGGACATAATAAAGTGTATGTATTTAAAGAGTTAGAATGTTGCATTTTGCTTGGATAGTCAATTTATGTTTACAATGGCCAGTTTATTTTCCAGAATAATGTCAATATTCATTTTAACAATGTATTTCGTGTCCATATGTAAGACCATACAATTAATCAAATTAACTACTTTAATACAATTTTAATAATCAGTTAGGACCTTTATCTGTGACTGAAAGAAAATGTTTCATTACTTTGTTAATTTGATGGAGGGTAATTGGGTATGGAAAGCCATAATCACAGTTTGCATCAAAGACATTTTTAATGTTCACAGTAACCTGGTGTGCAAAGCACAGCAAGCCCTTTGTAGCATATCAAAACATCAGTTCATCTGTGCAGAGCTCTGTTTTCAAGAACTCTTTAATATTGTTTTAATATACTCAGTATAATTGAATAACTTGACAGCTGACGTCGGAGCTGACAACATCGTAACGTGCGTTTCTTGCATATTGATGAAAAGCGCTGGCTCGTTAGCCGGGAGCCCTGCGTTTCATTAGCGAAAATTAGGAAGTGCTCCGTATTCAGTGGCTCCGTTTTTCTGATGGCGAAACACTCTCCCTGAGTCATTGCCAGATGCCAAATGGGTGAGTGGAAAAAGACTCTGAAAGGTCTCTATGAAACCTGAAATGCAAAAATGAATGAAGGTGAACAAATCGCCTTGAATTAAGGGGTGTGGTGGTAATTATTAGTGATTGAGTTTCATTCACGTCTTTTCATTAACGCGAGCGCGCACAATTGGCGCTCTGTTTTGGCCGCGCCAAACCCCGGTGCTTGGGTTTATTTTATCATCTTAAATCTAACAGTTAATACCTGTATGTTTCCAGCATAATATTGTCTCTGGCAGAGAATGCTAGAAAACGTATCCTCGCGAAAATAAACGAGCGCGCCCAAACAGGGAGTGAAGCGAGGGCCATGTGCTTTTGGGAGCGTGACGGGGGTGGGAGGATGCCGCGCGCCGTGGAAACGTCAGTGAAAGCTCGTCGCAGCTCCGCCTGTATTGGTTTCATGAAGCCTCGCTCTCCCATCACTAATTGCAGCTCTTATGACTTCTAAAGTAAATATTAAAAAGCTAAAACGTCTTTAATCTCGTATCACTGCCTTCCTTTCCCAAGTATGTAGGACTACAAAGAAAAGATTATTTTGATTAATTTGTTTCAAGCTTCACTTCAATAAGGCTTTTGCTCTGTATGGATCACTATGGTACTTATTTCAATGTTATATTATAGTGAACATTTACCAAAGTCATTATGTCTTGTATTCAAACAGAGAAGACAAAACATTTCCTAAATGTGCATACAACTATATTCATACGTAGACACAATAATACTTTTATTTCCAGAGGAAATACATTTAATATTTCTTTTTGGAGAGGAGTGAATAAGGAAGCTACAACACTAGTTGTTCATTCACCTTAAATAAGAATCTATGATGCATCGTGTTTATAAGAGAGAGGGGAAGGAAAGGGCCAGCATGTCGGCAACAGTGAGATCTCTGTGCTGCCATTGGCTGGAACCTGCTGCAGAGCTGACCAACAATGTCATCCTTTCCTCCAATCACAACCACCAGGTGCTCTATTTCCAGGCCCGCGCGCGATCCGGAAGACTTTTTTCAGCCAAGAACAAAAACACTGACAGGGTATTTGACGCTGGTCAATACAACGAACGCTTTGACGTGCACCCTGTTTATTATGAAGAGGGTTCGGACTGCCGCGGGACCGGAATGGGAACGGGACAAAAGCGTTAAGTGGAACGCCGGGAACGTCTCCGTCCCTGCTGGGAAGGCCCGGGCCAGCCAGCGTAGAGAAGGAAAAACATTCCCATCCCAAATTTGAACCGAATGAGGCCTGACCACTCAAAGCCGCAGAAACGAAAAGCAAACACCTGCAGCTCAGGTGGAAAAGCTTGGTGGTGAGCGGGGGCACATAGGCGCCTCTTTCTTTGGCCCGTGGGGGCCTACAAGGGGTGCTGAGAAGAGGGCTTAAAGCCACACTCATTATCTGCTCTGGGGCGCGGTGCAGAACTGGGGTGCAATCAGGTCAGAGTCTGGACTCCCGCCAAGGGCCTTTAAATGTAATGTATGTTCGCTCAGGATAACTAAATAAATCCAGGCAAGAAAAAAAATGAATTCAACTGAAATTTTCCAGGGAAAGAAAGAGACCAGTGGAAAGAAATTATGTTTTCAGTCAGTGAAAAAAAAATTATGAAAAAAAGCCTCATCCAGATCTTAGTAAGGGCAATTATTTATTTAAAATTTTAAATTATTTTTTTTTAGATTAGTGATTGTGGTTAATATCAATTATTTTTTGTTGTCAATATCAGTCGTACGCCATTGATTACGATCACTCATGACCACTGGGTTATTTTGTTCAAAATGTATTTCTCCAAATAGTAATGTCAATAACCTATACAATATATAG
Organism: Ilyophis sp. 1 JC-2022; assembly: GCA_022702515.1. Lineage (NCBI taxonomy): Eukaryota > Metazoa > Chordata > Actinopteri > Anguilliformes > Synaphobranchidae > Ilyophis > Ilyophis sp. 1 JC-2022. The sequence goes on along the minus strand of CM040396.1, from coordinate 4,472,162 downwards.
GGCCTGATTTACTAAGACAAAACCTTTTAGCGCACGGAAAACCAATAACATGACCAGTGATTGGTCTTGGTATTTGTTTTGCACTAACCATTGGTTGCGTTATTAGTGTGTGCAAAAAGGTTTTACGCACACTAAAGGTGTTCCTAAATCAGGCCCATAATGTGCTGTTTTCAAAGGCAGTCAAGTCTCAGTGGCAATAAGCATCTTGTTAAAGATAATTCTATTGGACGATTTGGTAATCTGATGTCATCTGTTATGTTTCGGAGCCAGCCATTGGATGATTGGCAGCTGGTAAAGGAGTGGCCGTGCAAACGACACACCTATGCAATTTGCCAGTTGAGACCTTTTGCCTGTGTGTGAGTCATTGTACAGGTAGAGTGCCCATCAAAGGACAGCTGGCCAATGTGGGCGTCTCACTTTCATCATCCAGGGATTTGCCTGGCAACAGTTGCCAAGCGCCAAGCAGAGTGTGACCCCCGTGGCAGCATGACCTAACGTCTGCTGGGTGCTCCACTGCCATTCTGGTCCATTTTCACTTTTCACTATAAAAATCACCCCAGAGAGCCCCCGGGGACCCCCTGGATCAGTGTCTGTCCTGCACCGCTCGGTTTGTGTCCAAAATGCCATTAATTTGTCTCACTTTTACACAACGGTCTCTCGGAGAGCGGATTATTTTGACTTATTTGATTTCAGAATTAATTATTGGCTCTGCAGTAAAACCTTGTGTCGTAGCTCTGTCCCAGAGCGCCGTGCTGCATGTGTCCATTAATAAACAAACATAGAGCAGCTAGTACGGTGCAGGCATCTTGAGCAGGTCATGTATACATTGTAGACATGCACATTTTTGTAAGTGCAGCTGAATATGAATATGTTGAGATTATGTGGAAGGGATCCTAGAGGGGGCACTGGTGCATGTATTTTGGACAGATTAGGAACATTTTGTGTAGGAAAATGCACTACAACAAAGGTTATGCAATATGTATCAATACAAAAGATAGAGACAGAATACTGGTGCAAACAGGTTGGAACCTCACAATTGAGCATTGAACTTTTAGGCTTAGATTTTTCTTGGTGGCACGGGATGTCCTAGGCTTTATTGAGCCGTGTTTGCTATAAAAATATGTTTCCGAATGTCAATGCGTGTCCATAGGGTTTGTTTCTGCCGTTAGCTGCGCTAGATTATTATTACAGCGACAGGCTCATGCTAGAAGTATACAGTCACACAAAAGAGATGTTCGTGCCGTTACATGCCAGTGGAGTGCGAGGTTAACCGCAGGCTGAGACAAATGTCCTCCAGCGTTTTAAAAACTTCCTCAACGGAGAACGCATCCAGGACAGTTGGATGTGGAATCTGCAGAGTTCGACTTTTTTTAACGTGGTACCCTGGCAGTGAGGTTTTTATCCATCCACGGATGAAATGCATCACGTCTGCGTGTTTCCGTATTCCAAGGCTCACCTCATTTATAAGCTCCCGTTGTGCTAATCAGAAATAGCCTTAATCAACATATCAATATAATATTCACCTTCCAGTATTCTGTATAAACACACACACACATACATATAATAGATTCACTGTTTCTGAAAATCATGTTGGGTGCTCGGCTGCCTTGCTATTTATTGGAATACACACATGCAGAGTTAAAGTGTTCAAATAACCAAAAAGAGGTTTTTCTCCTTCTTTTTCACACCAGAGAAGAGACACGTCAGCGTTTCAGAGCGGTTTTTCTGGCTTGAGCGATGGCAGTATTATCGACCTGGCCTGGCCCCTGTACAGAATATGAATCCGCAGAACCCTGGGATGCTGGCTGTTGGGAAATGGAGTTTCATGCCATTCCACTCTTCATAAAGCTATTTGGCATTGAGGTGACTTATGGAATTAAATTAATTTGACCACAATAAAAAAATATATTTATTACACTGGATTAATTATGCAGTGGTAATATTACACTTGATTAATTGTGCCACGATAAATTCTGGGGTGTTCAGGAGGCACAAATGCCGGTCCCATCAATAAAAAAAAAAAGGGCTCAGAGAGGATTTCCGGTTGTAATTTCGATGGTTGCGATGTTTATGATTCTGCATAATGATTAAACACAATAGCATGTTTTTACACGTGGGGTACACTCTCGGAAAAAAAGGTACAGAAAGCACTTAAAAGGTACAAATGCTTGTCACTGGAGTGGTACCCTATAGGTACATACAATTGTACCCCTAGTCAGCAATACATAATTAATTTGTACCTTTTTTGCTCGAAAAGGTACTTACTACTCCCCAATTAGAGCATGAATGTACTTTCAGGGTTCATTTGGGAAGTTTGTTCCTTAGAGAAGAAAAATGTACGATCGCTGTACTTTTATTTCTGAGAGTATGGAGTGATAGCCTGGACAGAGGCTGCAAACATGGGCACAAAAACATGAGATTATGGACGTGGCTGTTCGCCATCATTGCTGCCGTGATAACCTTTGGAATGGGCTACTGCTTTAAAACCGGTTTCCTGGAAAAACCTTTCATTGTTCCGGAGTGAATCTGGCAAAAAACTGCACCAACACGGTGCCCTTAATTTTGCACCTTGTGGTCATGTACTCATGTACTCTGAATTGATTGCTATGTCCAATTATATCATCCAATGCCATGTTTTTTTAAGCTTCTCCCTATAGCTTCCTGCCAGTAAAAAGATTCATCTTTTCTGGCACAAATACAAAAATATGTTTCTAATTGTAGAATTAAATAATTCATTGTTTTTTTTAGATATGGATGTTAATTGAGATTTAACTATCAAGGAAACTTTAATAGAGTGTCGTGTGTGATTGAAAATGTTATGACAGAACAAAAAAGGCTGATAAATAAGTTTTGAAATGCTAAAATGACTGATAATCATCTGTGCCCCTATACTCTCCAACAATAACACACTATTTTGCCTATTCTTTTTTTATTTTTGTATATGCTGCCAAGACATTGAATAAGTAGCCTATAAATTGTTTAATGTTGTTACGCACACATTATAAAAATGGTTTACAACACTACAAATACCAAGACGAAACACTTTTTTATAGTTAAGCACAGTTTAAAAGTGACAGTAAAACATGATGACAATATTAGCAGTGTATCGGCACAGTGTTTATAACAGAATGGAAAGAAACAAAAACATTTTTTAAATTTTATTTCATAACATGTGAACATGTCGGTTTCGAACTATAGAGCTTACCTCTCCTTTCGTCTACCCTTTTAACCCTTGTGTTTAAAGAACTGCAAAGAGCTTGAAAAAAACGGTTTCTTTAAATGACATAACGCAAAGAATAGGTCACAGTGTCGTTTTCATGTAGAGCATGACTCATAGTTGTGGAAAGAGCAAAGAAGATTTTAAAAGAAATATCGCACTTAAATTAGTTTAGACAGCATGACATCAGAGAGTAATTAAACTGGTTTTTGTTGGAATTCCGTTTCCAATTCCTGCGTTCAGGTTTGTAAAGACTTCTGAGCACCTGCAGGTTTCTGTGTGTGAAATATTTTCACTGGACGAGGTTCAAATCTTAGAGGGGGAAAAAAAACTCTTCAGCGACAGCATTACGCCATTCTTCCCTCTTGGAAAAAGTGGGATTTAAACAAGTCTCTTACAAGATATCGAGCAGAATTGCAGGAGTTTAAAGGAAGTCAGGTTTCTCCTCTCAATGCAAACCGTTTTCCCGGAGTGCCTTCTCTTCGCTGGAAAGCAGAGCAAGAAGCAAGCGATTTGTATCACTATGGTACTGAATAACGGTGCGGGAGAAAACGGTTTGCACACTATTATTCTCCAAAGGAAGCTGAATTTCACTCTACAGCTGCTCTTTTGCAAAGTCGTTCATGTTTTCTTATTTCAAACTGGAAGACCCTGTGAGCATTTCTTTCTCGGCGAGATTCAAATGAAGATCAGAGGATGAAAGTACAGAAACGTCTCGCTCTTTTACTGGGGTGTTTGACTCTGTTTTACCTGGAATTTATCCCCGCGGCATTGAGCCACACCGGGACCGCGCGCGGCGCATCTGAACTCACACAGGACGGTAACACGGGTGCAGGGCACGAGGGAACACAGCCCAGGAGCGCGGGCACAGTTAAACTCATGGTGGGGAATTACGGCACCGCGCTGCGAAAACCCACGAATGGAGCGCGGATCACGCGCATAAGGACGGGACCCCCGCAGATTAAAGGCGAGTCCACTAAAACTCTGACATCAGTGACAGCGCGAGGCAGCGCAGCATCAAGTCAAGTACGAGGGACGATACATTTGGGAAGAAAAGAGGCAGCGCGCTCTTGGGTACCTGGAAACACTGCTAGAGCAAACGCCCCCACCTCACCATGGGCGTTAGCCGCAAACGCAGGCAAAGCCCCGGCCGGACGGGGGAAAGTAAAGGCTGTCAAAACAGCTTCGGCGCCGGCCAGAACCGGACAGCAGAAACCTGCTGTTTCGCATAAGCATATCTCTCCGCTCGCGCACCGGAGTTCGAAAGCCGCTGAAAAGTCCGGCGATAGAGACTCTCCAAAGCACCCGCTGGTGACCCCACATGACTACATGTTGTCGCTGTATTGGTCACTGTCCACGGGAGAGGTTAACACCAGCGTGTTGCACGAGGCTGGTTTGGCCAATACTATCACCAGTTTTGTGGACAAAGGACAAGGTAAAAAAAATGCGAGGCAAAACGTGTCATAGTTTTAATGGGAAAGTGTGTGTCTCATTTTGAATAACCATATTCACCTCTCTCTCTCGCGCTCCAGCACACACACACTCACATAATAACACTTCTTTTCAAACTGCTTCACGGCCAAACTCATTTGCAGCGGTTCCATCCTCAATAATTAGAATGATTGTAGGGATATTATTATTTTATTTTTTAATTTGCCCAATAATCATTTGAAACGTTTTTTCCCCCCCAAGACATCTTAAGTGAATGGGCCTAGATTTACACCTGGTGCAACCGAACACAATACATACACAATACGTACTGCCTCATTGAGCTTACCATAGAGTAGACCAACCATCCATGGTCTCCACATTTGTTGTTCTGTAAAAGGAATGGCTCGATTATGCAGGAACAGCTGTGCCCATACAAGAATGTGTTGTGACCCCTTGATTTTGAATTTGAAGGAAGACGATCAGCAAAGATATAGGCTACGATCTGAAGTCCGAATTTAGTATTATATGGTACATTTACCACTACTGTGTCTCTGATTGATAGATGACTGTTTTTCTAAGGATACAGGCTTGTGTGCACACATTAGCTTTAAAAAGTTACTTGACAGATTTGAGTAATCAATATCCGATTTGTCACATTTTGCTGTCACAGTCTGGACTTCCTGGCTCACTGGTTTGAGCCGTGCCCACTGTTGTTGGAGTGGATTATATAAGCAGAAAAAATGTAATTGAGTTCCGTTCAATATGCTTTTTGTTTAGAAACGTGCTTTTTGCTTATCTTTCAGAGCTCATTTTAAACACGGGGCTTTTCCATTTCTTACATAACGTAAGCATTACTGTCCGTCACTCTTAAACTCAAAATTCTGTGTAACAAACAGAAAAAATAACACATTTTAATATTTTTAGTCAAAATGGAGGGCAACCCAAGGACAGGATTTTAATAGAGAGCAGAATTCTAAACTACAATTTAGGATTATTTCAATAGTGTTCATACCTCAGGCAGGTATTTTTGAAGCGTTATGGATGTGCAAGCCAAGGATAACAGTTAATGTCATCATTAAACAAAAACAAAGAGAAAAAAAAAAAAGCATACATTTAAAATCAAAATTTTTGTATTTAGGAAAATGCAAACGACATTATAAGAGTGACATGTACAACAATGGAAGCTTCATTTACTGGTACTTGGGTGTTGAGTTTGTCACCACTGCAGTAGGCTGCTTCACAGCTCTCTCACGTCTGATGTACAGCCCAAGAAAGGTAAATAAACACAGACTATAAGGCTACAAGTAGGTGGCCTCAATGCGTTATTTTCTTTACCAAGTAAAACTGTTTAAAAGAATGTTTAAACAATGTTTGTTTAATATTTCTAGCTGTTAAACGTTTACATTCAAAGTAGTTAATGTACTTTTAATTTGTACTTTATTTATACAACTTGTCTTTTGCACATTTTAGCTCTGACCTCTTCTCTGTACGGGCAGAAGTGGCGTTCCTGATGTCTAGAAAGATCTTACGTTTTATAATGTCTAAAAAAAAAACAGAGTACAACATCTTTGTGTTATTGTTCTCTACATTGCTCTCTCATTTTATAATCTTTTTTTCTAAGTTTTCTACTAAAGCTGAAGCTTTTCATATTTTTCGTAAGAAAATTGATAAAACATTGTAAAAACATTTTGCCTTAATAATGTAACTAAAATACTATATTCAATTTCTTCAGTATTGCAGTTAGTGTTCTTTAAACAAACTTCAAACATCAGTTGAATCAAAACTGAAATTATTTAAATGCAAGATTAGTTCAATTGTTTTAAGACAACCATTCCAATGTTCGCACGGTGTAGGAATGAAAGTGTAATCACCAATCGGCACATTACATTCCTCCGGTATTTCAGAAACACACTGGGTGTTTTCAGTCATTTTATCAAAGCTGGCATTTCTGGAGCATCGTTTGTACGGGATATTGGCTGGACCAGCCGCTCTGGAGTATCGTTTATACGGGGTATTTGCTGGACCAGCCGCTCTGGAGTATCGTTTGTACGGGGTATTGGCTGGACCAGCCGCTCTGACTGGAGCATCGTTTGTACGGGGTATTTGTTGCACCAGCGGCTCAGTCTTTCTTGACAATGTTTGCTGTTGTTTCTCCCTGCAGACGATTGGCAGCTGAGGAGACAGAGGTATCAGTTCAACATCAGCACCCTGGAGAAAGACGGCCTTCTGGGGGCGGAGCTACGGATCCTGCGGAAGCGACTGGGGGACCCCCGCAGGGCGCGGTCCACGGGGCCCGCTTTCAGCCTGAGGCTCCTCACCTGCGCTGCAGGTAAGCAGAGGGGGACGCTGCTCCTGTCCCGCACCATCGAGGACCACGACACGCCCAAGTGGGAAGTGTTTGACATCTGGAAGCTCTTCAAGAATTTCAAGAACACGGCGCAGCTGTGCTTGGAGCTGGAGGCGGCGGAGCGCAGCGGGAGGCCGGCGGACATGAGGGCCCTGGGCTTCGGCCGCCAGGGCCGCCAGACTAAGGAGAAGGCCTTCTTCCTGGTCTTCGGCCGCACCAAAAAACGGGACCTCTTCTACAACGAGATCAAAGCCAGGTCCGGGCACGACAACAAGACGGTGTACGAGTACCTGTTCACCCAGAGGCGGATGCGTCGGGCGCCCGTGGCGCGCGGGAAGAAGCCGCCTAAGAACCCCAAGCCGCGCTGTAACAGGCGGCAGCTCCACGTCAACTTCAAAGAGATGGGCTGGGACGACTGGATCATCGCGCCCCTGGAGTACGAGGCCCACCATTGCGACGGGGCGTGCGACTTCCCCATCCGCTCGCACCTGGAGCCCACCAACCACGCCATCATCCAGACCCTCATGAACTCCATGGACCCGGACTCCACACCCCCCACCTGCTGCGTGCCCACCCGGCTCAGCCCCATCAGCATCCTCTACATCGACTCTGCCAACAACGTGGTCTACAAACAGTACGAGGACATGGTCGTGGAGTCCTGCGGGTGCAGGTAGCGATTCTGTAGCTGCGAATGAAACCCGCCGCCCCGAATCTCACAGAGACTCAGATTAGCCTTATCAGACTGCAGAAATGGTGCTGGATCTTACCCCGTGGATGGCCCTACAGCCAGTCAAGTCCACCCATTAGTGAGAAAAGATTCAGTTGATTCATATCAGATCTGTTGATTCATATCAGATCAGTTGATTCATATCAGATCAATTGATTGATATCAGATCTGTTGATTCATATCAGATCAGTTGATTCATATCAGTTGATGGCTTCTATTCTTTGTCTCATAGACTCAGTTTGCTTGTAGCACTAGTGAACTGAATCAATTAAACATGTTAAGTTTGCTTTCTGGTGCAAATTCTCATACGTAGTGGTCAGTGGTGGATTGAGAATGTGGCCCGCGTTCGCCAGATGAAAGCTGACCACTGAAGGACATTGTATGCCCACGTGGTCACCCCTTACCCCTCTCCTCGCCCACCACAAAATGGACTCTGCGGGATTTTGGGTAAGTTGGCAATGGGATGGTGAAATCAACAGAAAGAGAAGGATCCATAGGCTACAGTTTGAATGTGAGGCCACCATTGATTTTAATCCCAAAACTTGATATGATCCTGCCGATTACTGGTGAACTGAATGTAAGAAATAGCCACGTTATATTCCTATGTGGAAACCAGTGGATAACGGCATTGTAGCAGATTAATAATTCAACATATTCATTAGAAGATGTAAACTTCCCATGCATTGTGTATATGTTTATACTGGTTTTTGAATTAAATAGATTGATATTTTCTGGAGTGAGGACTTTCATTTACCACACAAAGGGAATATCTGGGTTTTTTTGCGTTTATTTCGATGGGAGAGCCAGCAGGTCTATACAAACTGTATGTGGTTGTCTTTGTACACTAATGGAGCTGATCTCAGGCTCTGGAGTAACGGTCATATCTGAAAGCCAACAGAAATGAGATCAGAGCCATCCTTTATGTTCATTTAATCACTTAATGGTAATCGGCTGTTCCACAGCTGCTGGTTTAGCTTTGGAATAAACGTGCACGGCAGCAGGAGAGGATAATGAGAGCTTTATGTTGCCTATAAACTCACAGGTCCAGGGCTCACGTCCCTGTAAAACAAAAACAAATATTCTGGAAAGCAAAGTTGTGCAAACCTGTTATCATATTAGGACCCCCTGATGTCTGTCAACTCATGAAATGAAAAAATATATTAAAACCTGATTCAAGAAAGCAAAATAAACCACGGGAATAACTGACGTTCCTTTATGCTTCACCGTTTGAACTGATTTGTGGAACGGATCTAGATACGTGCGTTCCCGAAAGGAAAACTTCTAATCGGATTACGTTCTCCAGGCAAGTAAAGAGTTGTTTTTTCAAACGTTAGAAACGTCGGCAGTTTAAGCAGAAACGTGAATTGTTGACAGGATTAGGTTTCATTGTCACTGTTTGTGGCCCTGGATCGTGGCAAAGTGTCAAACTGAATCAAATAGTACAGGATCAAATGGTATTAAAGCCAAGTCTTGTGTTTCCAAAAATAAGCAGAAACACATGCAGGGCCTGATTCAAAAAGCCTACATGTAGGCCAGCGGTGAAACATATAGGAGCCTGTGTGTACTCATGCAGGGCCTGATTCAAAGAGCCTACATGTAGGCCAGCGGTGAAACATATAGGAGCCTGTGTGTACTCATGCAGGGCCTGATTCAAAGAGCCTACATGTAGGCCAGCGGTGAAACATATAGGAGCCTGTGTGTACTCATGCAGGGCCTGATTCAAAGAGCCTACATGTAGGCCAGTGGTGAAACGTATAGGAGCCTGTGTGTACTCATGCAGGGCTTGATTCAAAGAGCCTACATGTAGGCCAGTGGTGAAACGTATAGGAGCCTGTGTGTACTCATGCAGGGCCTGATTCAAAGAGCCTACATGTAGGCCAGTGGTGAAACGTATAGGAGCCTGTGTGTACTCATGCAGGGCCTGATTCAAAGAGCCTACATGTAGGCCAGTGGTGAAACGTATAGGAGCCTGTGTGTACTCATGCGCAGGGCCTGATTCAAAGAGCCTACATGTAGGCCAGCAGTGAAACGTATAGGAGCCTGTGTGTACTCATGCAGGGCCTGATTCAAAGAGCCTACATGTAGGCCAGTGGTGAAACGTATAGGAGCCTGTGTGTACACATGCAGGGCCTGATTCAAAGAGCCTACATGTAGGCCAGTGGTGAAACGTATAGGAGCCTGTGTGTACTCATGCAGGGCTTGATTCAAAGAGCCTACATGTAGGCCAGCGGTGAAACATATAGGAGCCTGTGTGTACTCATGCAGGGCCTGATTCAAAGAGCCTACACGTAGGCCAGCGGTGAAACATATAGGAGCCTGTGTGTACTCATGCAGGGCTTGATTCAAAGAGCCTACATGTAGGCCAGCGGTGAAACATATAGGAGCCTGTGTGTACGCATGCAGGGCCTGATTCAAAGAGCCTACATGTAGGCCAGCCGTGAAACATATAGGAGCCTGTGTGTACTCATGCAGGGCCTGATTCAAAGAGCCTACATGTAGGCCAGTGGTGAAACATATAGGAGCCTGTGTGTACTCATGCAGGGCCTGATTCAAAGAGCCTACATGTAGGCCAGCGGTGAAACATATAGGAGCCTGTGTGTACTCATGCGCAGGGCCTGATTCAAAGAGCCTACATGTAGGCCAGCGGTGAAACATATAGGAGCCTGTGTGTACTCATGCAGGGCCTGATTCAAAGAGCCTACATGTAGGCCAGCGGTGAAACATATAGGAGCCTGTGTGTACTCATGCAGGGCCTGATTCAAAGAGCCTACATGTAGGCCAGCGGTGAAACATATAGGAGCCTGTGTGTACTCATGCAGGGCCTGATTCAAAGAGCCTACATGTAGGCCAGTGGTGAAACATATAGGAGCCTGTGTGTACTCATGCAGGGCCTGATTCAAAGAGCCTACACGTAGGCCAGCGGTGAAACATATAGGAGCCTGTGTGTACTCATGCAGGGCCTGATTCAAAGAGCCTACATGTTGGCCAGCGATGAAACATATAGGAGCCTGTGTGTACTCATGCGCAGGGCCTGATTCAAAGAGCCTACATGTAGGCCAGCGGTGAAACGTATAGGAGCCTGTGTGTACTCATGCAGGGCCTGATTCAAAGAGCCTACATGTAGGCCAGCAGTGAAACATATAGGAGCCTGTGTGTACTCATGCGCAGGGCCTGATTCAAAGAGCCTACATGTAGGCCAGCAGTGAAACGTATAGGAGCCTGTGTGTACTCATGCAGGGCCTGATTCAAAGAGCCTACATGTAGGCCAGCAGTGAAACGTATAGGAGCCTGTGTGTACTCATGCAGGGCCTGATTCAAAGAGCCTACATGTAGGCCAGCGGTGAAACATATAGGAGCCTGTGTGTACTCATGCAGGGCCTGATTCAAAGAGCCTACGTGTAGCGGTGAAACATATAGGAGCCTGTGTGTACTCATGCAGGGCCTGATTCAAAGAGCCTACATGTATTCCAGCGGTGAAACGTATAGGAGCCTGTGTGTACTCATGCAGGGCCTGATTCAAAGTGCCTACATGTAGTCCAGCGGTGAAACATATAGGAGCCTGTGTGTACTCATGCGCAGGGCCTGAATCAAAGAAACATATAGGAGCCTGTGTGTACTCATGCAGGGCCTGATTCAAAGTTCCTACATGTAGGCCAGTGGTGAAATATATAGGAGCCTGTGTGTACTCATGCAGGGCCTGATTCAAAGAGCCTACATGTAGGCCAGTGGTGAAACATATAGGAGCCTGTGTGTACGCATGCAGGGCCTGATTCAAAGAGCCTACATGTAGGCCAGCGGTGAAACATATAGGAGCCTGTGTGTACTCATGCAGGGCCTGATTCAAAGAGCCTACATGTAGGCCAGTGGTGAAACGTATAGGAGCCTGTGTGTACTCATGCAGGGCCTGATTCAAAGAGCCTACATGTAGGCCAGCGGTGAAACGTATAGGAGCCTGTGTGTACTCATGCAGGGCCTGATTCAAAGAGCCTACACGTAGGCCAGCGGTGAAACATATAGGAGCCTGTGTGTACTCATGCGCAGGGCCTGATTCAAAGAGCCTACATGTAGGCCAGTGGTGAAACATATAGGAGCCTGTGTGTACTCATGCAGGGCCTGATTCAAAGAGCCTACATGTAGGCCAGCGGTGAAACATATAGGAGCCTGTGTGTACGCATGCAGGGCCTGATTCAAAGAGCCTACACGTAGGCCAGCGGTGAAACATATAGGAGCCTGTGTGTACTCATGCAGGGCCTGATTCAAAGAGCCTACATGTAGGCCAGTGGTGAAACATATAGGAGCCTGTGTGTACTCATGCAGGGCCTGATTCAAAGAGCCTACATGTAGGCCAGCGGTGAAACATATAGGAGCCTGTGTGTACGCATGCAGGGCCTGATTCAAAGAGCCTACATGTAGGCCAGCAGTGAAACATATAGGAGCCTGTGTGTACGCATGCAGGGCCTGATTCAAAGAGCCTACACGTAGGCCAGCGGTGAAACATATAGGAGCCTGTGTGTACTCATGCAGGGCCTGATTCAAAGAGCCGACATGTAGGCCAGCGGTGAAACATATAGGAGCCTGTGTGTACTCATGCGCAGGGCCTGATTCAAAGAGCCTACATGTAGGCCAGCGGTGAAACATATAGGAGCCTGTGTGTACTCATGCGCAGGGCCTGATTCAAAGAGCCTACATGTAGGCCAGTGGTGAAACATATAGGAGCCTGTGTGTACTCATGCAGGGCCTGATTCAAAGAGCCTACATGTAGGCCAGTGGTGAAACATATAGGAGCCTGTGTGTACTCATGCGCAGGGCCTGATTCAAAGAGCCTACACGTAGGCCAGCGGTGAAACATATAGGAGCCTGTGTGTACTCATGCAGGGCCTGATTCAAAGAGCCTACATGTAGGCCAGTGGTGAAACATATAGGAGCCTGTGTGTACTCATGTGCAGGGCCTGATTCAAAAAGCCTACATGTAGGCCAGCGGTGAAACGTATAGGAGCCTGTGTGTACGCATGCAGGGCCTGATTCAAAGAGCCTACATGTAGGCCAGCAGTGAAACATATAGGAGCCTGTGTGTACACATGCGCAGGGCCTGATTCAAAGAGCCTACATGTAGGCCAGCAGTGAAACATATAGGAGCCTGTGTGTACACATGCAGGGCCTGATTCAAAGAGCCTACATGTAGGCCAGCGGTGAAACATATAGGAGCCTGTGTGTACTCATGCAGGGCCTGATTCAAAGTGCCTACATGTAGGCCAGCGGTGAAACATATAGGAGCCTGTGTGTACGCATGCAGGGCCTGATTCAAAGAGCCTACATGTAGGCCAGCGGTGAAACGTATAGGAGCCTGTGTGTACTCATGCAGGGCCTGATTCAAAGTGCCTACATGTAGGCCAGCGGTGAAACATATAGGAGCCTGTGTGTACTCATGCAGGGCCTGATTCAAAGAGCCTACATGTAGGCCAGTGGTGAAACATATAGGAGCCTGTGTGTACTCATGCGCAGGGCCTGATTCAAAGAGCCTACATGTAGGCCAGTGGTGAAACATATAGGAGCCTGTGTGTACTCATGCAGGGCCTGATTCAAAGTGCCTACATGTAGGCCAGCAGTGAAACATATAGGAGCCTGTGTGTACTCATGCAGGGCCTGATTCAAAGAGCCTACATGTAGGCCAGCGGTGAAACGTATAGGAGCCTGTGTGTACTCATGCAGGGCCTGATTCAAAGAGCCTACATGTAGGCCAGCAGTGAAACATATAGGAGCCTGTGTGTACTCATGCAGGGCCTGATTCAAAGAGCCTACATGTAGGCCAGCGGTGAAACGTATAGGAGCCTGTGTGTATTCTCCCACTGCCTCTTGCCTTCCTCCACATCGGTTTGACTGTGGAATTTTGGGGACACGTCGGCAAACGTGTCGGGCGCACGCATTTACCGACGGGAACACTGATGCGGTATGGCACCGGTTCCCGCGGTGACCGTCGCAGACGTTCGTTTGGTTTTCAGAGTAAGTGCTCCGCGGTCACGGTTTAGCATTCTTGTCGGTTTTATTATCAGATCTGGCCTTGCTTCCCTGACCGATGTTTAACATTGTGTAAATGCTGTCTTGAATTTCCTAGACAGATGTTGGAGGAATTTTATCATGTAGCTGGCCAATATTTTTTAAAAAGCGAGAGGCGAGTTATATCTGGCCGTAAGCATGACAATTTATGTGTTCAACTGTATATCAAAGCCACTTCTCTCCAGGTTTGTAAATGGCAGCCATGACTTGTGTAAAAGGACACAATGCATTATGTCAATGTACACGTCCCCAAAAACAGATACATTTCTTTATTTCTGAAGAGTTAATAACCCTCTAATGACCCCCCCCGAACCCCCCAACCCCCCACCGTCAGGCCTCCATGCAGGCAAACGCATCCCTGAGTTGCACAACCTTCTCCCAGCAGAATTTCCTAACTGGGTTACTGAGTGGACGCTAGTGCTCAGATTGAGCCACAAGGAATGCAGTAACTACCAGCAGGAGTGTACACACACGCGCACACACGCACATGTGCACACACACACTTATACACACTCACACGTTCTAAGGAACTAATCAACCTGAATATTTTTCCCATACCGTTAATGTTCTGTACTGTATATTTCAAGTTAAAAAGTGAGTAAAAATGCTTTTTTTCCCCCTTTTGTTTTGCTATTGTGCCATTTTGAAACATCCAGAATTAGCTGTGCCATGAAATTCTATAAGTATTTATTCCTGCTGGAGGGTAATTGCTCATTTACCAACATTTTTGATTCTTGTTGGCACATTGTACGCTCATGAGGCATTCAAAATATTTTAATGGGTATTGGAAGTCTGTTTCATTCGTTACTAACGATCTGTCTTTAAAAATGTGAGGTTAATGTTCAAGGAATTGCCATGCGTTTGGCCCCAGGGAGAATAAATGGAGTGTTATTTGGCTGACATTTCCGTGCATCGAGGCATTCTTTGTGAGACAGAGGATTTTTCTGTTTTTATTTACATTCTTTACATGACAACAGAATAATCTGGTGTTTTGTCATGGCTAGACACATTAATGGAGATGCAGCTTTTGTAATAAATCCTTACTTCACATCTGTGTGGAGGAACTTGGGGGGGGGGGGGGGGGGGGAGACATCGCCAAGTACCTGTTTCCATGACTACACTCCAGTTTCCTGTCTTACTTTGCAATGTGGCGAACACATGCGGAAATGTATTGATGTTTTCAATTGTCACTGAAAATGGACTCATTAACATTTGCAGGCCACCGTGGAGGAATATGTATTTGCCGGTTTATATCGTTATTTATTGTGTTTATTGTAGTATGCACAACCTTTTCTGGCCGAATTGAAATGTTGGGAAAAGACGGGCGGCTCTTTTTGATCAGTCGGACATGACTGGGGATCGTGCCCCAGTACCGTTTTAAATAGTGCCCTGCTTGCTCTATGGTTTAAGAGCTGAGATGTAAGGAAGTGCCACTGACAGGCTAAACGTGCTAACGTGCTAAGCCCTATTTACTGATCACTGAAGGACTGAAAATGTATCTAATATAATGTAATGTAATTTGAATTTTGCTATTAACTATTGAAGCATTTATCGGTAAACTGTGTGTGTGTGTGTGTGTGTGTGTGTGTGTCGCAAGGATGTCATTCATGATTGAAGTTAATGAATTATTACAAATTATTATGTTTTAATTAATATAATTTTGTGAAAAATGTAGGGGTCCACTATATGCATTTTGATTAAAAAATGAAGTTAAAAGAACATAACTGCAGAAATGCAGTAATCTGGTGCCTTTGCGAAAGATGCTATGTTTTGTAGTCCTCATTAATCAACAATGAGGAAGTTACAGATCCTGGTTCTATGCTATAATCAAAACAATAAATTATATTTAATGTTCATGCCGGTCTCAATCTTCATCCCAGAATGGGACATTTTTAGTTACAGATCAACTCTAATAGAGCATATTTCTGCTGAACTCATATAAACCCAATTAAGAGTGACAGTACCCTTTTGTTTCTCTGCACCAAAATACACCAAAACTACCAAAACACTGCATGCATGTCTCAAAATCAAATAATTTTACCAAAAACACCAGCACTAGTCAAAAACACGGTCTTTCATTACATTACAGTAGCACTACAGTCAAAAACACGGCCTTTCATTACATTACAGTAGCACTACAGTCAAAAACACGGCCTTTCATTACATTACAGTAGCACTACAGTAGATTCATCATTATCTGAAGTAGTAAATAATGTTGTGCTCTAGTTTTTCTTTTTGTATGTATTTTTTTCTTTTGTTATTGTTGATAGTATGTGAAATGTATAGATTATGTATAATATGCAGTGCAGTCAGATGCCCTTGCAGAATACATATCTTACCTGTTGGAAAAGTCTCACAGTAGATGCTACTGTTGAGCCTATAATAATCTCATCTGAGTCTCTCTCTCTCTCTCTCTCTCTCTCTCTCTCTCTCTCTCTCAATTCAATTTAATGTGCTTTATTGGCATGAAATACATAGCGTAAATATTGCCAAAGCATTACACATACATAGATACATACATACATACATATTTAAAATAACAATAATAATAACAATTGTAATAATATATTTTTTTTTTTCATTATATATTGGGGACTTTGTTGTAAGGGACCTAGTTGTTATCTATCTGAGGATCTCCATTATCACTACCATTAGTCTGTAAGAATGAGGATCTCCATTATCACTACCATTAGTCTGTAAGAATGAGGATCTCCATTATCACTACCATTAGTCTGTAAGAATGAGGATCTCCATTATCACTACCATTAGTCTGCAGGAATGAGGATCTCCATTATCACTACCATTAGTCTGTAAGAATGAGGATCTCCATTATCACTACCATTAGTCTGTAAGAATGAGGATCTCCATTATCACTACCATTAGTCTGTAAGAATGAGGATCTCCATTATCACTACCATTAGTCTGTAAGAATGAGGATCTCCATTATCACTACCATTAGTCTGTAAGAATGAGGATCTCCATTATCACTACCATTAGTCTGTAAGAATGAGGATCTCCATTATCACTACCATTAGTCTGCAAGAATGAGGATCTCCATTATCACTACCATTAGTCTGTAAGAATGAGGATCTCCATTATCACTACCATTAGTCTGTAAGAATGAGGATCTCCATTATCACTACCATTAGTCTGTAAGAATGAGGATCTCCATTATCACTACCATTAGTCTGTAAGAATGAGGATCTCCATTATCACTACCATTAGTCTGTAAGAATGAGGATCTCCATTATCACTACCATTAGTCTGTAAGAATGAGGATCTCCATTATCACTACCATTAGTCTGTAAGAATGAGGATCTCCATTATCACTACCATTAGTCTGTAAGAATGAGGATCTCCATTATCACTACCATTAGTCTGTAAGAATGAGGATCTCCATTATCACTACCATTAGTCTGTAAGAATGAGGATCTCCATTATCAGTAGCATTAGTCTGTAAGAATGAGGATCTCCATTATCACTACCATTAGTCTGTAAGAATGAGGATCTCCATTATCACTACCATTAGTCTGTAAGAATGAGGATCTCCATTATCACTACCATTAGTCTGTAAGAATGAGGATCTCCATTATCACTACCATTAGTCTGTAAGAATGAGGATCTCCATTATCACTACCATTAGTCTGTAAGAATGAGGATCTCCATTATCACTACCATTAGTCTGTAAGAATGAGGATCTCCATTATCACTACCATTAGTCTGTAAGAATGAGGATCTCCATTATCACTACCATTAGTCTGTAAGAATGAGGATCTCCATTATCACTACCATTAGTCTGTAAGAATGAGGATCTCCATTATCACTACCATTAGTCTGCAAGAATGAGGATCTCCATTATCACTACCATTAGTCTGCAAGAATGAGGATCTCCATTATCACTACCATTAGTCTGCAAGAATGAGGATCTCCATTATCACTAGAGTTCGTCTGCAAGAATGAAGATCTCTATTGTCGTGACTAATTGGCTTGTCTCTGGAGACTGATGGTTTCTCTAAACCCTGTTCTCTCTGGGCATTGCAGGGACCAGTATAAATGTTTTTAAACAGGCTAAAGACTGCACCCCGTGGGACCTTCTGGCTCTGTATCAACTGTCAAATGAACTCTACTGGAGCCTGTTTTGGGATTTAAATAGAATACAGGTATGTTTTGTTAAATTTTATTGCATCTGGCTGGAGTATGAAATTTGAGCCAAGTGGGTAAATACAGAGTTATGCCATTTTAAACAATGCTCGCCCGTGAGTAGTTGAGGAACTGCCTAACCATGTGTACAATGATGTCATTTCCTGCATAAAATATGCATGCGCCCTGTACACTAGTGCTTAGTGATGCTCGCTAGGCTAATTACTGAACCGAGCGTTACAAAAGACGCATTACAGCCAGTTTTACAAAAATTATATCATGAAGGAGAGCATTACAAAATACCAATGACGTTTGCATTCCAAAAATTTTATTTGAGTGTTACCAAAATTATACCATTGCCGATAATTGTACACAAATTATAAGTAAATACAGAAAAAAATATATTTATAATTAAGGCGGTTATAAAAATTATACAATTACAGCTAACCTTACATAAATTATGTAATTATAGTTATAGAAGACATTTTAGCATCAAAGCTAGCTTTACAAAAAAACTATTTTCTCAATTGATACATTTTTTTCTGTTTGTAATTCAACAAAATCAATTTTTAGTTTTAGTACACAGTGTCTTATTTTTCAGGGAACGATTAAATTACAACCAAGTTAATGTGAATTATTCAATTATTGCATTCTAAAACCTTGCATTTATTTTAAGATAAAGCCCATGTGCCAAAGATGAAAAATAAGGAAACAAGTAATTTGCAAAATTACTGAGGACCATTTTACTGTGATTAAAACACGGCTTTGTTGTGAGCAGACGATTTGAATGTATTCAGGTTCTCCCAGGATTTTGTCGTCGAAGAAAGAATGTATTTCCACGAATGCTCACAGTATCAATGGAAAGTTCTCATTTCTTTACACATCCACCCCCCTGCATCTGCGGCAACTGCACACCATTCCCAGGGAGAACTTTCCGGATCTTAAACAAACATGTCCTTAGCTCCTGCTCGTCCTGTTATGTTTGGCTGTCTCACCCTGCACCACATCCCTCCCGTTCACCAACCAAACCCCCCACACACACAGAGACACACACGTACACACACGTACACACACGTACATACACCCTGCACCACATCCCTCCCGTTCACCAACCAAGCCCCCCGCACACACAGAGACACACACGTACACACACGTACACACACCCTGCACCACACACCTCCCGTTCACCAACCAAGCCCCAGACACACACAGAGACACACACGTACACACACCCTGCACCACATCCCTCCCGTTCACCAACCAAGCCCCAGACACACACAGAGACACACACGTACACACACGTACATACACCCTGCACCACATCCCTCCCGTTCACCAACCAAGCCCCAAACACACACAGAGACACACACACGTACATACACCCTGCACCACATCCCTCCCGTTCACCAACCAAGCCCCAGACACACACAGAGACACACACAGAGACACACACGTACATACACCCTGCACCACATCCCTCCCGTTCACCAACCAAGCCCCAGACACACAGAGACACACACGTACACACACCCTGCACCACATCCCTCCCGTTCACCAACCAAGCCCCAGACACACACAGAGACACACACAGAGACACACACGTACATACACCCTGCACCACATACCTCCCGTTCACCAACCAAGCCCCAGACACACAGAGACACACACGTACACACACGTACATACACCCTGCACCACATCCCTCCCGTTCACCAACCAAGCCCCAGACACACACAGAGACACACACAGAGACACACACGTACATACACCCTGCACCACACACCTCCCGTTCACCAACCAAGCCCCCCGCACACACAGAGACACACACGTACACACACGTACACACACGTACATACACCCTGCACCACATCCCTCCCGTTCACCAACCAAGCCCCCCGCACACACAGAGACACACACGTACACACACGTACACACACCCTGCACCACACACCTCCCGTTCACCAACCAAGCCCCAGACACACACAGAGACACACACGTACACACACCCTGCACCACATCCCTCCCGTTCACCAACCAAGCCCCAGACACACACAGAGACACACACGTACACACACGTACATACACCCTGCACCACATACCTCCCGTTCACCAACCAAGCCCCAGACACACACAGAGACACACACACGTACACACACGTACATACACCCTGCACCACATCCCTCCCGTTCACCAACCAAGCCCCAGACACACAGAGACACACACGTACACACACCCTGCACCACATCCCTCCCGTTCACCAACCAAGCCCCAGACACACACAGAGACACACACAGAGACACACACGTACACACACCCTGCACCACATCCCTCCCATTCACCAACCAAGCCCCAGACACACACGTACATACACCCTGCACCACATCCCTCCCATTCACCAACCAAGCCCCAGACACACACAGAGACACACACGTACACACACGTACATACACCCTGCACCACATACCTCCTGTTCACCAACCAAGCCCCAGACACACACAGAGACACACACAGAGACACACACGTACATACACCCTGCACCACACACCTCCCGTTCACCAACCAAGCCCCCCGCACACACAGAGACACACACGTACACACACGTACACACACGTACATACACCCTGCACCACATCCCTCCCGTTCACCAACCAAGCCCCAGACACACACAGAGACACACACAGAGACACACACGTACATACACCCTGCACCACACACCTCCCGTTCACCAACCAAGCCCCAGACACACACAGAGACACACACGTACACACACGTACACACACGTACATACACCCTGCACCACATCCCTCCCGTTCACCAACCAAGCCCCCCGCACACACAGAGACACACACGTACACACACGTACACACACGTACATACACCCTGCACCACATCCCTCCCGTTCACCAACCAAGCCCCCCGCACACACAGAGACACACACGTACACACACGTACACACACCCTGCACCACATACCTCCCGTTCACCAACCAAGCCCCAGACACACACAGAGACACACACGTACACACACCCTGCACCACATCCCTCCCGTTCACCAACCAAGCCCCAGACACACACAGAGACACACACGTACACACACCCTGCACCACATACCTCCCGTTCACCAACCAAGCCCCAGACACACACAGAGACACACACACGTACACACACGTACATACACCCTGCACCACATCCCTCCCATTCACCAACCAAGCCCCAGACACACACAGAGACACACACACGTACACACACGTACATACACCCTGCACCACATACCTCCCGTTCACCAACCAAGCCCCAGACACACACAGAGACACACACACGTACACACACGTACATACACCCTGCACCACATCCCTCCCATTCACCAACCAAGCCCCAGACACACAGAGACACACACAGAGACACACACGTACATACACCCTGCACCACATACCTCCCGTTCACCAACCAAGCCCCAGACACACACAGAGACACACACAGAGACACACACGTACATACACCCTGCACCACATACCTCCCGTTCACCAACCAAGCCCCAGACACACACAGAGACACACACGTACACACACCCTGCACCACACACCTCCCGTTCACCAACCAAGCCCCCCGCACACAGAGACACACACAGAGACACACACGTACATACACCCTGCACCACATCCCTCCCATTCACCAACCAAGCCCCAGACACACACAGAGACACACACGTACACACACCCTGCACCACACACCTCCCGTTCACCAACCAAGCCCCAGACACACACAGAGACACACACGTACACTTAGACACACACGTACACACACCCTGCACCACATCCCTCCCATTCACCAACCAAGCCCCAGACACACACAGAGACACACACGTACACTTAGACACACACGTACATACACCCTGCACCACATCCCTCCCGTTCACCAACCAAGCCCCAGACACACAGAGACACATACATACACTTAGACACACACCCTGCACCACATCCCTCTCATTCACCAACTAAGCCCACCGCACACACACACACACACACACACACACACACACACATGCACACACACATATACGCACACATGGACGCGCACTCCCGCAAACACACATTAGCACACACACTTCACACAACAAATGCACACAGACCCAAACATACACTCACTCACATACTGCCCCCCCCCAACCACACACACACACACACACATACACACACGCAGGCAGCTCCTGAAGGACTTTCTGCTTAACTCTTAATTACATAAAGTTACCCCTACAGGGGCCATGAAGATACTGCTTGGCAAATATCCCCTAGGAGTTGGAGAGGGTTTGATTTCGGGGAAAAGCAGTGATTGAACAAAACCATACTGAGCCCTGAATGAAATTGTTTAACCATAATAACGTGTTTAAAAAAACTTTTTGTTCAAAAAAAGTGTTTATCCATCTCCAGGCCGAAAGACCACATTTTCAAGTTTAAAAGTAATCAAAAAATTGTCGTAGCTGCTTTAAAAAAGTCAGAAGGTTTTTACAAGTGGAAAAAAATGATTCAAAGATGAGCTGTAAGAAAATCTATGTACAAGTATAGGATAACATAAGCATAATTTAGACACTATTGCTGCATTTTTAAGGACTTTTTAGTTTTTTGCAATTTGTTACAAGCATTTCCCAATACTGAGATCACTCTTTTCAAAACCCTTCACACAGTTAACGCAACAGCTGTCTATGTGGACCAAACTGTGAATGGTTTTTCAGTGTATTCAATGACCGCAGCTTCCAAAATCCTTCAGTTCTTTTCACACTCAAACCCAAGCACCAGCAGGCCTGTGTGCATCCGCAGCCCACACTGAAAATGTTTACATACTCTTTTCAGAACTGTTCAATTTAAGCTCAGAACCTTACGTAAAAAGTTCAAGAGAACAGCAGTTTTCTAAATCACAAATACTGTATTGATATTTAAACATTTTTCTAAAACCTGTTGGAATTTTTGTTTTCATTACACTTTTAATTTTGTGTATTTTGTAATTACTCCCAAAAACCTATTTGTGTGTATTTCTATTGTGTGTGACTTTCCTTTCTTTAATGTATTGTTCCAAAAGAAAAAGAAAAAAAAGCATTTAGGGTCTTACTAACACCTTTAGCACATGCAAAACTAATAACGCAACCAATGATTGGTTCCAACCAAATTCCATGACCAATCATTGGTCCCGTTATTGGTTTTGCGTGTTCTAAAACGTTTTGCACATGCTAAATCGGTATTAATAAATCGGACCCAAAATGTACTATATAATTAATCAAAGATCCACATATTAATTGCTGTTCATAATGTTTTCTCGATAAAAAGTGATCAAATTACATTAACAAAAAAGAAAATGAAGGAAAAAGTCCGGAGAGCACAGAATGATTTACTGCAACAAAGATTCACATAAGATGCTGCATCTGCTGTGTTCATATCTGTTATTAGTGTTTTTTAGGTCCTTGTTTTAGGATAGACCAAGTGCGCTTGTTGGGAGATGCAGTAGCAAGTGCTGGTATTTTGCTGAAATTATTTGATTTTGAGACATGGATGTTGCGCTTTGGACGTTGTAGTGCATTTTGGGTACTGTAGTGCCGAGCTGCATTTAGTGCAGAAATTTGTATGAAGAGTTTTGAAAAAGTTCAGTATCGAAAAGCATGTAACCAACTGTAAAAAACTGTAATAAGGCTTTCGATGCTACTGTTTGTTGATTTAATCTGTTTAATGTAATGTTAAAATGTCCTTTGCTTTAAATTCATCTCTCTGTACATGTTGAAATACAATTTTTAACTCAAACAATTGTGATCGAATGCTTCGGCAGTCAAGTTCCTCGCCTTGTGACCGCAAGCATTCTACTTATTTTCTAGTCGTACATGCGTAGGGCCCTGTTCTATATGCTCAAAAGGCATCTAAGCTGCTTGTACACGTAAAATATCAATACACACAAGTGGTGCAGCGATTCAAGGAATGCGGTCTTTTCACAAGTTTACACGTATGCCCTTTGGTGTTATTGTGCATCAACTCCTATTTGTTTAAAGTACGGTTGGGGGGATTAAAGTCCGTTAACGTATTTTACCCCGCCGCCTGTTTTAACCTGCTGTATGATGATCGTTCATTAATGTCCGGATGTTTGTGGAGTTGACCGGGAGTTCCTTATTGTGTTTTAAATCTCAGTACGGCTGCATTTGGTTTCTCCCGTGAGCCGAATACACCTTCAGCCAACCATTCCCATTTTCAACGCTGTAAATCTCCATTTGCAGCCTGAGTTATTATATCTGGAAGGGAACACAGACTCTTCGAGTTTTCAGTGCTTTCTAACCATATGAAAGTGACTCTGACAAACTATAACTCTAAGCCATGTGACACTTACAGTTCTGTAATGAAATAGTCCTCATCAGTGTTTTTTTAGAAAGAAACATCTGAGCTGACTGAAGAACACAGGCTGGGAATACTGGGAGCAGTAGACACATTAGCGGCTGGTGCGTGAAGTGAAATTAATCTTGTTTTGAAATGGAATATCTCTCCTTTCCCATTTCTCGTGGCTTGGAGCAGCATTGTGTTTAGAGTAGCGTTCGGTTTGAGCAGTTTCTCATCTGGAACAGATTGGAATTGCATTCAGAGCAGTTGTTTTGGAGCAGTGTGTGTTTTGGAGAAGTTCTTAGTTTGGATCAGCAGTTATTCGTGAGAAGCATCTGGTTTGGAGCAGTGCTTGGATTGGATCAGCAGTTGTTTTGGAGCAGTGCTTGGATTGGATCAGCAGTTATTCGTGAGAAGCATCTGGTTTGGATCAGCAGTTGTTTTGGAGCAGTGTGTGTTTTGGAGAAGTTCTTAGTTTGGATCAGCAGTTATTCGTGAGGAGCATCTAGTTTGGAGCAGTGCTTGGATTGGATCAGCAGTTGTTTTGGAGCAGTGCTTGGATTGGATCAGCAGTTATTCGTGAGAAGCATCTGGTTTGGATCAGCAGTTGTTTTGGAGCAGTGTGTGTTTTGGACAAGTTCTTAGTTTGGATCAGCAGTTATTTGTGAGGAGCATCTAGTTTGGAGCAGTGCTTGGTTTGGATCAGCAGTTGTTTTGGAGCAGTGTGTGTTTTGGAGAAGTTCTTAGTTTTGATCAGCAGTTATTTGTGAGGAGCATCTAGTTTGGAGCAGTGCTTTGATTGGATCAGCAGTTATTCGTGAGGATCATCTGGTTTGGAGCAGTGCTTGGTTTGGATCAGCAGTTATTTGTGAGGATCATCTGGTTTGGAGCAGTGCTTGGTTTGGATCAGCAGTTGTTTTGGAGCAGTGTGTGTTTTGGAGAAGTTCTTAGTTTGGATCAGCAGTTATTTGTGAGAAGCATCTGGTTTGGAGCAGTGCTTGGATTGGATCAGCAGTTGTTTTGGAGCAGTGCTTGGTGCTTGGAGTGGATCAGAAGTTGTTTTGGAGCAGTGCTTGGTTTGGATCAGCAGTTGTTTTGGAGCAGTGTGTGTTTTGGAGAAGTTCTTAGTTTGGATCAGCAGTTATTTGTGAGGATCATCTGGTTTGGAGCAGTGCTTGGTTTGGATCAGCAGTTGTTTTGGAGCAGTGCTTGGTGCTTGGAGTGGATCAGAAGTTGTTTTGGAGCAGTGCTTGGAGTGGATCAGCAGTTGTTTTGGAGCAGTCCTTGGTTTATATCAGCAGTTGTTTTGGAGCAGTGCTTGGTTTGGATCAGAAGTTGTTTTGGAGCAGTGCTTGGTTTGGATCAGCAGTTGTTTTGGAGCAGTGCTTGGTTTGGAGCAGTGCTTGGTTTGGATCAGCAGTTGTTTTGGAGCAGTGCTTGGTTTGGATCAGAAGTTGTTTTGGAGCAGTGCTTGGTTTGGATCAGCAGTTGTTTTGGAGCAGTGCTTGGTTTGGATCAGCAATTGGTTTGGAGCAGTGCTTGGTTTGGATCAGCAGTTGTTTTGGAGCAGTGTGTGTTTTGGAGAAGTTCTTAGTTTTGATCAGCAGTTATTTGTGAGGAGCATCTAGTTTGGAGCAGTGCTTTGATTGGATCAGCAGTTATTCGTGAGGATCATCTGGTTTGGAGCAGTGCTTGGTTTGGATCAGCAGTTATTTGTGAGGATCATCTGGTTTGGAGCAGTGCTTGGTTTGGATCAGCAGTTGTTTTGGAGCAGTGTGTGTTTTGGAGAAGTTCTTAGTTTGGATCAGCAGTTATTTGTGAGGATCATCTGGTTTGGAGCAGTGCTTGGTTTGGATCAGCAGTTGTTTTGGAGCAGTGCTTGGTGCTTGGAGTGGATCAGAAGTTGTTTTGGAGCAGTGCTTGGAGTGGATCAGCAGTTGTTTTGGAGCAGTCCTTGGTTTATATCAGCAGTTGTTTTGGAGCAGTGCTTGGTTTGGATCAGAAGTTGTTTTGGAGCAGTGCTTGGTTTGGATCAGCAGTTGTTTTGGAGCAGTGCTTGGTTTGGAGCAGTGCTTGGTTTGGATCAGCAGTTGTTTTGGAGCAGTGCTTGGTTTGGATCAGAAGTTGTTTTGGAGCAGTGCTTGGTTTGGATCAGCAGTTGTTTTGGAGCAGTGCTTGGTTTGGATCAGCAATTGGTTTGGAGCAGTGCTTGGTTTGGATCAGCAGTTGTTTTGGAGCAGTGCTTGGTTTGGATCAGCAATTGGTTTGGAGCAGTGCTTGG
This sequence comes from Ilyophis sp. 1 JC-2022, assembly GCA_022702515.1. Classification (NCBI taxonomy): domain Eukaryota; kingdom Metazoa; phylum Chordata; class Actinopteri; order Anguilliformes; family Synaphobranchidae; genus Ilyophis; species Ilyophis sp. 1 JC-2022. The sequence continues at coordinate 4,445,619 of CM040396.1, read as the reverse complement.
TTTGGATCAGCAGTTGTTTTGGAGCAGTGCTTGGAGTGGCCACGATGCCCTTTCTGAGCTGAGATATTTCAGCTGTGTGTGAGAGAAGAGGACATACATCACTGACCCCATGTGAGAGGGAGGAGCCGCTTTTAAACTGGCACAATACACAGCTAAACAGAATACACACAACACACAAACACATACGCTTATACATTTAAAAACACACATATTCATGCACAAAATGAAAACAAAAAAAAACCTTTCTCACTGCTGTGTGTCACATGGTTTCCTTTCTCACTGCTGTGTGTCACATGGTTTCCTTTCTCACTGCTGTGTGTCACATGGTTTCCTTTCTCACTGCTGTGTGTCACATGGTTTCCAATGTGGACATTTTCAATTGGATGAAAGGCAGGTGTCTTTGAAAAATAAATGTAATAAGGGCGGCAGTGTAGTATAATGGTTAAGGAACTGGACTTGTAACCGAAAGGTTGCAGGTTCAATTCCCAAGTAGGACACTGCCGTTGTACCCATGAGCAAGGTACTTAACCTGAATCGCTTCAGTATATATCCATCTGTACAAATGGATAAATGTAAAAAGAAAAATAATAATAATTTGTGTCAGTCGCTCTGGATAAGAGCATCTGCTAAATGCCTGTAATGTAAAAGTCAGTTAACCGACTTCAAGTCCCCTACTTACAGAGTTAAACTAGTAATAGAAACAAAGGCCTTTCGGCAAACAGGGCATATTAAATCCTGAGGGTAAGTACTCACAAAGTGAATGTTTTTATCTTTTAATCTGGGCCCGAGTTGGACCTGCAGTCTCTGGGGCTCGACAGTCTGACAGAGCCAGGTTTCGCTCCCGCCCTCTCAAATGTGGCCAGGTTCATTTGTGGGCTTTTGCTGAAAGTTTTTGCATCTGGCGTTTAAAGTAAACTTCGCACATCGAGAAGGCCTCAGGCTACGTGATCCCGCTGACATTTTCACCTATTACTCGTCATTAAGAAAACACTGCTTCTCTCTCTCTGCAAGGTGCTGGGCAAACACAGCTCTGTGAAATAAGAAAATACGAGTTCTCTCTGAAGCCATTTCCTTTCACACAGCCTCACTCACAAGTGCCACTTTGGAGCTCGTGACTTCAAAAAAAAGAGACAGAAATGACACTTTTATCAGCTTTTGAGGGAAATTTGGTTTGTTAAAATAACATGAATTACATCTAGAAGTTACGGTTTTTATAAAAAGAGAATGAAAAGGTTTGTTTGGGAAGATGATTTTATGCTGAATGTTTGCTTGTGTTCCATTTTCCCAGCTGGGAGGGTGAGATGTATTAAGTTATGGCTGCAGTTTAAAAGCTGGGTGGAACAGAACAAGTTCAAGGCCTGCAGGTTACTGTAAAGTTGCTTCCTATATGAAGGCTGGAGTGGATACTGTGTGTAAGCTGGTTACTATAAAGTTGGTTACTGTGTGTAAGCTGGTTACTATAAAGCTGGTTACTGTGTGTAAGCCGGTTACTGTGTGTAAGCTGGTTACTGTGTGTAAGCCGGTTACTGTGTGAAAGCCGGTTACTGTGTGAAAGCCGGTTACTGTGTGAAAGCCGGTTACTGTGTGAAAGCCGGTTACTGTGTGAAAGCCGGTTACTGTGTGAAAGCCGGTTACTGTGTGAAAGCCGGTTACTGTGTGTAAGCCGGTTACTGTGTGTAAGCTGGTTACTATAAAGCCGGTTACTGTGTGTAAGCCGGTTACTGTGTGAAAGCCGGTTACTGTGTGAAAGCCGGTTACCGTGTGAAAGCCGGTTACCGTGTGAAAGCCGGTTACCGTGTGAAAGCCGGTTACCGTGTGAAAGCCGGTTACCGTGTGAAAGCCGGTTACCGTGTGTAAGCCGGTTACCGTGTGTAAGCCGGTTACTCATCATTACCCATCTGTAGCTGCTGTGAGTACATTTCCTCTCTCTCTGTGCTCTCATCATTACCCATCTTTAGCTGCTGTGAGTACATTTCCTCTCTCTCTGTGCTCTCAACATTACCCATCTTTAGCTGCTGTGAGTACATTTCCTCTCTCTCTGTGCTCTCATCATTACCCATCTGTAGCTACTGTGAGTACATTTCCTCTCTCTCTGTGCTCTCAACATTACCCATCTTTAGCTGCTGTGAGTACATTTCCTCTCTCTCTGTGCTCTCATCATTACCCATCTTTAGCTGCTGTGAGTACATTTCCTCTCTCTGTGCTCTCATTATTACCCATCTTTAGCTGCTGTGAGTACATTTCCTCTTTCTGTGCTCTCATCATTACCCATCTTTAGCTGCTGTGAGTACATTTCCTCTCTCTCTGTGCTCTCATCATTACCCATCTTTAGCTGCTGTGAGTACATTTCCTCTCTGTGCTCTCATCATTACCCATCTTTAGCTGCTGTGAGTACATTTCCTCTCTCTCTGTGCTCTCAACATTACCCATCTTTAGCTGCTGTGAGTACATTTCCTCTCTCTCTGTGCTCTCATCATTACCCATCTTTAGCTGCTGTGAGTACATTTCCTCTCTCTCTGTGCTCTCATCATTACCCATCTTTAGCTGCTGTGAGTAAATTTCCTCTCTCTCTGCGGTCTCAACATTACCCATCTTTAGCTGCTGTGAGTACATTTCCTCTCTCTCTGTGCTCTCATCATTACCCATCTTTAGCTGCTGTGAGTACATTTCCTCTCTCTCTGTGCTCTCATCATTACCCATCTGTAGCTACTGTGAGTACATTTCCTCTCTCTCTGTGCTCTCATTATTACCCATCTTTAGCTGCTGTGAGTACATTTCCTCTCTCTCTGTGCTCTCATCATTACCCATCTGTAGCTACTGTGAGTACATTTCCTCTCTCTCTGTGCTCTCATCATTACCCATCTTTAGCTGCTGTGAGTACATTTCCTCTCTCTCTGTGCTCTCAACATTACCCATCTTTAGCTGCTGTGAGTACATTTCCTCTCTGTGCTCTCATCATTACCCATCTTTAGCTGCTGTGAGTACATTTCCTCTCTCTCTGTGCTCTCATCATTACCCATCTTTAGCTGCTGTGAGTAAATTTCCTCTCTCTCTGCGGTCTCAACATTACCCATCTTTAGCTGCTGTGAGTACATTTCCTCTCTCTCTGTGCTCTCATCATTACCCATCTTTAGCTGCTGTGAGTACATTTCCTCTCTCTCTGTGCTCTCATCATTACCCATCTTTAGCTGCTGTGAGTACATTTCCTCTCTCTCTGTGCTCTCAACATTACCCATCTTTAGCTGCTGTGAGTACATTTCCTCTCTCTGTGCTCTCATTATTACCCATCTTTAGCTGCTGTTGAGTACATTTACTCTCTCTGTGCTCTCATCATTACCCATCTTTAGCTGCTGTGAGTACATTTCCTCTCTCTCTGTGCTCTCATCATTACCCATCTTTAGCTGCTGTGAGTACATTTCCTCTCTCTCTGTGCTCTCATCATTACCCATCTTTAGCTGCTGTGAGTACATTTCCTCTCTCTCTGTGCTCTCATTATTACCCATCTTTAGCTGCTGTGAGTACATTTACTCTCTCTGTGCTCTCATCATTACCCATCTTTAGCTGCTGTGAGTACATTTCCTCTCTCTCTGTGCTCTCATCATTACCCATCTTTAGCTGCTGTGAGTACATTTCCTCTCTCTCTGTGCTCTCATCATTACCCATCTTTAGCTGCTGTGAGTACATTTCCTCTCTCTGCGCTCTCATCATTACCCATCTGTAGCTACTGTGAGTACATTTCCTCTCTCTGTGCTCTCATCATTACCCATCTTTAGCTGCTGTGAGTACATTTCCTCTCTCTCTGTGCTCTCATCATTACCCATCTTTAGCTGCTGTTGAGTACATTTCCTCTCTCTGTGCTCTCATCATTACCCATCTTTAGCTGCTGTGAGTACATTTCCTCTCTCTCTGTGCTCTCATCATTACCCATCTTTAGCTGCTGTGAGTACATTTCCTCTCTCTCTGTGCTCTCATCATTACCCATCTTTAGCTGCTGTGAGTACATTTCCTCTCTCTCTGTGCTCTCATCATTACCCATCTTTAGCTGCTGTGAGTACATTTCCTCTCTCTCTGTGCTCTCATCATTACCCATCTTTAGCTGCTGTGAGTACATTTCCTCTCTCTCTGTGCTCTCAACATTACCCATCTTTAGCTGCTGTGAGTACATTTCCTCTCTCTCTGTGCTCTCATCATTACCCATCTTTAGCTGCTGTGAGTACATTTCCTCTCTCTCTGTGCTCTCATCATTACCCATCTTTAGCTGCTGTGAGTACATTTCCTCTCTCTGTGCTCTCATTATTACCCATCTTTAGCTGCTGTGAGTACATTTCCTCTCTCTGTGCTCTCATCATTACCCATCTTTAGCTGCTGTGAGTACATTTCCTCTCTCTGTGCTCTCATTATTACCCATCTTTAGCTGCTGTGAGTACATTTCCTCTCTCTCTGTGTTCTCATCATTACCCATCTTTAGCTGCTGTTGAGTACATTTACTCTCTCTGTGCTCTCATCATTACCCATCTTTAGCTGCTGTGAGTACATTTCCTCTCTCTCTGTGTTCTCATCATTACCCATCTTTAGCTGCTGTGAGTACATTTCCTCTCTCTGTGCTCTCATCATTACCCATCTTTAGCTGCTGTGAGTACATTTCCTCTCTCTGTGCTCTCATTATTACCCATCTTTAGCTGCTGTGAGTACATTTCCTCTCTCTGTGCTCTCATCATTACCCATCTTTAGCTGCTGTGAGTACATTTCCTCTCTCTCTGTGCTCTCATCATTACCCATCTTTAGCTGCTGTGAGTACATTTCCTCTCTCTCTGTGCTCTCATCATTACCCATCTTTAGCTGCTGTGAGTACATTTCCTCTCTCTCTGTGCTCTCATCATTACCCATCTTTAGCTGCTGTGAGTACATTTCCTCTCTCTCTGTGCTCTCATCATTACCCATCTTTAGCTGCTGTGAGTACATTTCCTCTCTCTGTGCTCTCATCATTACCCATCTTTAGCTGCTGTGAGTACATTTCCTCTCTCTGTGCTCTCATCATTACCCATCTTTAGCTGCTGTGAGTACATTTACTCTCTCTGTGCTCTCATCATTACCCATCTTTAGCTGCTGTGAGTACATTTACTCTCTCTCTGTGCTCTCATCATTACCCATCTTTAGCTGCTGTGAGTACATTTCCTCTCTCTGTGCTCTCATCATTACCCATCTTTAGCTGCTGTGAGTACATTTCCTCTCTCTCTGTGCTCTCATCATTACCCATCTTTAGCTGCTGTGAGTACATTTCCTCTCTCTCTGTGCTCTCATCATTACCCATCTTTAGCTGCTGTGAGTACATTTCCTCTCTCTGTGCTCTCATCATTACCCATCTTTAGCTGCTGTGAGTACATTTACTCTCTCTCTGTGCTCTCATCATTACCCATCTTTAGCTGCTGTGAGTACATTTCCTCTCTCTCTGTGCTCTCATCATTACCCATCTTTAGCTGCTGTGAGTACATTTCCTCTCTCTCTGTGCTCTCATCATTACCCATCTTTAGCTGCTGTGAGTACATTTCCTCTCTCTCTGTGCTCTCATCATTACCCATCTTTAGCTGCTGTGAGTACATTTACTCTCTCTCTGTGCTCTCATCATTACCCATCTTTAGCTGCTGTGAGTACATTTCCTCTCTCTGTGCTCTCATCATTACCCATCTTTAGCTGCTGTGAGTACATTTCCTCTCTCTCTGTGCTCTCATCATTACCCATCTTTAGCTGCTGTGAGTACATTTCCTCTCTCTCTGTGCTCTCATCATTACCCATCTTTAGCTGCTGTGAGTACATTTCCTCTCTCTCTGTGCTCTCATCATTACCCATCTTTAGCTGCTGTGAGTACATTTCCTCTCTCTCTGTGCTCTCATTATTACCCATCTTTAGCTGCTGTGAGTACATTTCCTCTCTCTCTGTGCTCTCATCATTACCCATCTTTAGCTGCTGTGAGTACATTTCCTCTCTCTCTGTGCTCTCATCATTACCCATCTTTAGCTGCTGTGAGTACATTTACTCTCTCTCTGTGCTCTCATCATTACCCATCTTTAGCTGCTGTGAGTACATTTCCTCTCTCTCTGTGCTCTCATCATTACCCATCTTTAGCTGCTGTGAGTACATTTCCTCTCTCTCTGTGCTCTCATCATTACCCATCTTTAGCTGCTGTGAGTACATTTCCTCTCTCTCTGTGCTCTCAACATTACCCATCTTTAGCTGCTGTGAGTACATTTCCTCTCTCTCTGTGCTCTCATCATGACCCATCTTTAGCTGCTGTGAGTACATTTCCTCTCTCTCTGTGCTCTCATCATTACCCATCTTTAGCTACTGTGAGTACATTTCCTCTCTCTGTGCTCTCATCATTACCCATCTTTAGCTGCTGTGAGTACATTTCCTCTCTCTCTGTGTTCTCATCATTACCCATCTTTAGCTGCTGTGAGTACATTTCCTCTCTCTGTGCTCTCATCATTACCCATCTTTAGCTGCTGTTGAGTACATTTACTCTCTCTGTGCTCTCATCATTACCCATCTTTAGCTGCTGTGAGTACATTTCCTCTCTCTCTGTGCTCTCATCATTACCCATCTTTAGCTACTGTGAGTACATTTACTCTCTCTGTGCTCTCATCATTACCCATCTTTAGCTGCTGTGAGTACATTTACTCTCTCTGTGCTCTCATCATTACCCATCTTTAGCTGCTGTGAGTACATTTCCTCTCTCTCTGTGCTCTCATCATTACCCATCTTTAGCTGCTGTGAGTACATTTCCTCTCTCTCTGTGCTCTCATCATTACCCATCTTTAGCTACTGTGAGTACATTTACTCTCTCTGTGCTCTCATCATTACCCATCTTTAGCTGCTGTGAGTACATTTACTCTCTCTGTGCTCTCATCATTACCCATCTTTAGCTGCTGTGAGTACATTTCCTCTCTCTGTGCTCTCATCATTACCCATCTTTAGCTGCTGTGAGTACATTTCCTCTCTCTCTGTGTTCTCATAATTACCCATCTTTAGCTGCTGTGAGTACATTTCCTCTCTCTGTGCTCTCATCATTACCCATCTTTAGCTGCTGTTGAGTACATTTACTCTCTCTGTGCTCTCATCATTACCCATCTTTAGCTGCTGTGAGTACATTTCCTCTCTCTCTGTGCTCTCAACATTACCCATCTTTAGCTGCTGTGAGTACATTTCCTCTCTCTCTGCGCTCTCATCATTACCCATCTTTAGCTGCTTTGAGTACATTTCCTCTCTCTCTGTGCTCTCATCATTACCCATCTTTAGCTGCTGTGAGTACATTTCCTCTCTCTGTGCTCTCAACATTACCCATCTTTAGCTGCTGTGAGTACATTTCCTCTCTCTCTGTGCTCTCAACATTACCCATCTTTAGCTGCTGTGAGTACATTTCCTCTCTGTGCTCTCATCATTACCCATCTTTAGCTGCTGTGAGTACATTTCCTCTCTCTCTGCGCTCTCATCATTACCCATCTTTAGCTGCTGTGAGTACATTTCCTCTCTCTCTGTGCTCTCATCATTACCCATCTTTAGCTGCTGTGAGTACATTTCCTCTCTCTCTGTGCTCTCATCATTACCCATCTTTAGCTGCTGTGAGTACATTTCCTCTCTCTCTGTGCTCTCATCATTACCCATCTTTAGCTGCTGTGAGTACATTTCCTCTCTCTCTGTGCTCTCATCATTACCCATCTTTAGCTGCTGTGAGTACATTTCCTCTCTCTCTGTGCTCTCATCATTACCCATCTTTAGCTGCTGTGAGTAAATTTCCTCTCTCTCTGTGCTCTCATCATTACCCATCTTTAGCTGCTGTGAGTACATTTCCTCTCTCTGTGCTCTCATCATTACCCATCTTTAGCTGCTGTGAGTACATTTCCTCTCTCTCTGTGCTCTCATCATTACCCATCTTTAGCTGCTGTGAGTACATTTCCTCTCTCTCTGTGCTCTCAACATTACCCATCTTTAGCTGCTGTGAGTACATTTCCTCTCTCTCTGTGCTCTCATCATTACCCATCTTTAGCTGCTGTGAGTACATTTCCTCTCTCTGTGCTCTCAACATTACCCATCTTTAGCTACTGTGAGTACATTTCCTCTCTCTCTGTGCTCTCATCATTACCCATCTTTAGCTGCTGTGAGTACATTTCCTCTCTCTGTGCTCTCAACATTACCCATCTTTAGCTGCTGTGAGTACATTTCCTCTCTCTCTGTGCTCTCATCATTACCCATCTTTAGCTGCTGTGTGTACATTTCTCTCTCTGTGCTCTCATCATTACCCATCTTTAGCTGCTGTGAGTACATTTCCTCTCTCTCTGTGCTCTCATCATTACCCATCTTTAGCTGCTGTGAGTACATTTTCTCTCTCTGTGCTCTCATCATTACCCATCTTTAGCTGCTGTGAGTACATTTCCTCTCTCTCTGTGCTCTCATCATTACCCATCTTTAGCTGCTGTGAGTACATTTCCTCTCTCTGTGCTCTCATCATTACCCATCTTTAGCTGCTGTGAGTACATTTCCTCTCTCTCTGTGCTCTCATCATTACCCATCTTTAGCTGCTGTGAGTACATTTTCTCTCTCTGTGCTCTCATCATTACCCATCTTTAGCTGCTGTGAGTACATTTACTCTCTCTCTGTGCTCTCATTATTACCCATCTTTAGCTGCTGTGAGTACATTTCCTCTCTCTCTGTGCTCTCAACATTACCCATCTTTAGCTGCTGTGAGTACATTTCCTCTCTCTCTGTGCTCTCATCATTACCCATCTTTAGCTGCTGTGAGTACATTTCCTCTCTGTGCTCTCATCATTACCCATCTTTAGCTGCTGTGAGTACATTTCCTCTCTCTCTGTGCTCTCATCATTACCCATCTTTAGCTGCTGTGAGTACATTTCCTCTCTCTCTGTGCTCTCATCATTACCCATCTTTAGCTGCTGTGAGTACATTTCCTCTCTCTGTGCTCTCATTATTACCCATCTTTAGCTGCTGTGAGTACATTTCCTCTCTCTCTCTGTGCTCTCATCATTACCCATCTTTAGCTGCTGTGAGTACATTTCCTCTCTCTGTGCTCTCATCATTACCCATCTTTAGCTGCTGTGAGTACATTTCCTCTCTCTCTGTGCTCTCAACATTACCCATCTTTAGCTGCTGTGAGTACATTTCCTCTCTCTCTGTGCTCTCATCATTACCCATCTTTAGCTGCTGTGAGTACATTTCCTCTCTGTGCTCTCATCATTACCCATCTTTAGCTGCTGTGAGTACATTTCCTCTCTCTCTGTGCTCTCATCATTACCCATCTTTAGCTGCTGTGAGTACATTTCCTCTCTCTCTGTGCTCTCATCATTACCCATCTTTAGCTGCTGTGAGTACATTTCCTCTCTCTGTGCTCTCATTATTACCCATCTTTAGCTGCTGTGAGTACATTTACTCTCTCTCTGCGCTCTCATCATTACCCATCTTTAGCTGCTGTGAGTACATTTCCTCTCTCTCTGTGCTCTCATCATTACCCATCTTTAGCTGCTGTGAGTACATTTCCTCTCTCTCTGTGCTCTCAACATTACCCATCTTTAGCTGCTGTGAGTACATTTCCTCTCTCTGTGCTCTCATCATTACCCATCTTTAGCTGCTGTGAGTACATTTCCTCTCTCTCTGTGCTCTCAACATTACCCATCTTTAGCTGCTGTGAGTACATTTCCTCTCTCTCTGTGCTCTCAACATTACCCATCTTTAGCTGCTGTGAGTACATTTCCTCTCTCTCTGTGCTCTCATCATTACCCATCTTTAGCTGCTGTGAGTACATTTCCTCTCTCTGTGCTCTCAACATTACCCATCTTTAGCTACTGTGAGTACATTTCCTCTCTCTCTGTGCTCTCATCATTACCCATCTTTAGCTGCTGTGAGTACATTTCCTCTCTCTGTGCTCTCAACATTACCCATCTTTAGCTGCTGTGAGTACATTTCCTCTCTCTCTGTGCTCTCATCATTACCCATCTTTAGCTGCTGTGAGTACATTTTCTCTCTCTGTGCTCTCATCATTACCCATCTTTAGCTGCTGTGAGTACATTTCCTCTCTCTCTGTGCTCTCATCATTACCCATCTTTAGCTGCTGTGAGTACATTTTCTCTCTCTGTGCTCTCATCATTACCCATCTTTAGCTGCTGTGAGTACATTTCCTCTCTCTCTGTGCTCTCATCATTACCCATCTTTAGCTGCTGTGAGTACATTTCCTCTCTCTGTGCTCTCATCATTACCCATCTTTAGCTGCTGTGAGTACATTTCCTCTCTCTCTGTGCTCTCATCATTACCCATCTTTAGCTGCTGTGAGTACATTTTCTCTCTCTGTGCTCTCATCATTACCCATCTTTAGCTGCTGTGAGTACATTTACTCTCTCTCTGTGCTCTCATTATTACCCATCTTTAGCTGCTGTGAGTACATTTCCTCTCTCTCTGTGCTCTCAACATTACCCATCTTTAGCTGCTGTGAGTACATTTCCTCTCTCTCTGTGCTCTCATCATTACCCATCTTTAGCTGCTGTGAGTACATTTCCTCTCTGTGCTCTCATCATTACCCATCTTTAGCTGCTGTGAGTACATTTCCTCTCTCTCTGTGCTCTCATCATTACCCATCTTTAGCTGCTGTGAGTACATTTCCTCTCTCTCTGTGCTCTCATCATTACCCATCTTTAGCTGCTGTGAGTACATTTCCTCTCTCTGTGCTCTCATTATTACCCATCTTTAGCTGCTGTGAGTACATTTCCTCTCTCTCTCTGTGCTCTCATCATTACCCATCTTTAGCTGCTGTGAGTACATTTCCTCTCTCTGTGCTCTCATCATTACCCATCTTTAGCTGCTGTGAGTACATTTCCTCTCTCTCTGTGCTCTCAACATTACCCATCTTTAGCTGCTGTGAGTACATTTCCTCTCTCTCTGTGCTCTCATCATTACCCATCTTTAGCTGCTGTGAGTACATTTCCTCTCTGTGCTCTCATCATTACCCATCTTTAGCTGCTGTGAGTACATTTCCTCTCTCTCTGTGCTCTCATCATTACCCATCTTTAGCTGCTGTGAGTACATTTCCTCTCTCTCTGTGCTCTCATCATTACCCATCTTTAGCTGCTGTGAGTACATTTCCTCTCTCTGTGCTCTCATTATTACCCATCTTTAGCTGCTGTGAGTACATTTACTCTCTCTCTGCGCTCTCATCATTACCCATCTTTAGCTGCTGTGAGTACATTTCCTCTCTCTCTGTGCTCTCATCATTACCCATCTTTAGCTGCTGTGAGTACATTTCCTCTCTCTCTGTGCTCTCAACATTACCCATCTTTAGCTGCTGTGAGTACATTTCCTCTCTCTGTGCTCTCATCATTACCCATCTTTAGCTGCTGTGAGTACATTTCCTCTCTCTCTGTGCTCTCAACATTACCCATCTTTAGCTGCTGTGAGTACATTTCCTCTCTCTCTGTGCTCTCATCATTACCCATCTTTAGCTGCTGTGAGTACATTTCCTCTCTCTGTGCTCTCATTATTACCCATCTTTAGCTGCTGTGAGTACATTTACTCTCTCTCTGCGCTCTCATCATTACCCATCTTTAGCTGCTGTGAGTACATTTCCTCTCTCTCTGTGCTCTCATCATTACCCATCTTTAGCTGCTGTGAGTACATTTCCTCTCTCTCTGTGCTCTCAACATTACCCATCTTTAGCTGCTGTGAGTACATTTCCTCTCTCTCTGTGCTCTCATCATTACCCATCTTTAGCTGCTGTGAGTACATTTCCTCTCTCTCTGTGCTCTCATCATTACCCATCTGTAGCTACTGTGAGTACATTTCCTCTCTCTGTGCTCTCATCATTACCCATCTTTAGCTGCTGTGAGTACATTTCCTCTCTCTCTGTGCTCTCATTATTACCCATCTGTAGCTACTGTGAGTACATTTCCTCTCTCTCTGTGCTCTCAACATTACCCATCTTTAGCTGCTGTGAGTACATTTCCTCTCTCTCTGTGCTCTCAACATTACCCATCTTTAGCTGCTGTGAGTACATTTCCTCTCTCTCTGTGCTCTCAACATTACCCATCTTTAGCTGCTGTGAGTACATTTCCTCTCTCTCTGTGCTCATCATTACCCATCTTTAGCTGCTGTGAGTACATTTACTCTCTCTCTGTGCTCTCATCATTACCCATCTTTAGCTGCTGTGAGTACATTTACTCTCTCTCTGTGCTCTCATCATTACCCATCTTTAGCTGCTGTGAGTACATTTACTCTCTCTCTGTGCTCTCATCATTACCCATCTTTAGCTGCTGTGAGTACATTTCCTCTCTCTCTGTGCTCTCAACATTACCCATCTTTAGCTGCTGTGAGTACATTTCCTGTATCTGTGCTCTCCTCATTACCCATCTTCAGCACGACAGTGGGGCTCCACATGTGGTAACCGTGGTGTGCGCATCCACAATAAACAACAGCAACAGGAAGAACAGTCAGTTCCACAAACACTGCAAACAGACTCAAGTACTGCTGAGGCCGATAAAGTCCAGCCCTGGTCTTCATTGTTTTAAGATGTGTTTTTTTTTTTAACTCTTAATTTTTTTCTGATTTTTAAAAGTTTTATCGGTTCCATTTTCAATTCAACGATACAGCGCAGAACACTTAAAAGCAGAAGGCTTGACAAAGCGTCGCTCAAAGATGAAATGTTTATTGATCTTTTTGTCTTTTTTACATTCATATGCTCTTCACAATAATCACATACGTGTTTCAATTACACAAGCACTCTTATTTATTGCGCCATTATCAGATCTGTTAAAACTGTTGAGTAAATTTGTGAGTACTGTTGTGATAGCAGTGCATAGTGTTTAGACAGTTGCATGTAGTGTTGAGATAGGTGCGAATATTGTAACACGTTGAGACTGTAATTGTCAGAGCACTAATTTACTAAGTTGTCATTATGTAGTTATGAGTAATGTTTAGACAGTTATAAACAGTGTTTAGGCAGCTGTGAGTAGTGTTTGGCAGCTGTGAGTAGCGTTGAGGCAGCGTCGAAGCAGCTGGGAGTAGCATTGAGACAGTGTTGAGGCAGTGTTGAGGCAGCTGTGAGTAGCATTGAGGCAGTGTTGAGGCAGCTGTGAGTAGCACTGAGGCAGTGTTGAGGAAGTGTTGAGGCAGCTGTGAGTAGCACTGAGGCAGTGTTGAGGCAGCTGTGAGTAGCACTGAGGCAGTGTTGAGGCAGTGTTGAGGCAGCTGTGAGTAGCACTGAGGCAGTGTTGAGGCAGCTGTGAGTAGCATTGAGGCAGTGTTGGGGCAGCTGTGAGTAGCACTGAGGCAGTGTTGAGGCAGCTGTGAGTAGCACTGAGGCAGTGTTGAGGGAGCTGTGAGTAGCACTGAGGCAGTGTTGAGGCAGCTGTGAGTAGCACTGAGGCAGTGTTGAGGCAGCTGTGAGTAGCACTGAGGCAGTGTTGAGGAAGTGTTGAGGCAGCTGTGAGTAGCATTGAGGCAGTGTTGAGGCAGCTGTGAGTAGCACTGAGGCAGTGTTGAGGCAGCTGTGAGTAGCACTGAGGCAGTGTTGAGGCAGCTGTGAGTAGCACTGAGGCAGTGTTGAGGCAGTGTTGAGGCAGCTGTGAGTAGCACTGAGGCAGTGTTGAGGAAGTGTTGAGGCAGCTGTGAGTAGCACTGAGGCAGTGTTGAGGCAGCTGTGAGTAGCACTGAGGAAGTGTTGAGGCAGCTGTGAGTAGCACTGAGGCAGTGTTGAGGCAGCTGTGAGTAGCACTGAGGCAGTGTTGAGGCAGTGTTGAGGCAGCTGTGAGTAGCACTGAGGCAGTGTTGAGGCAGTGTTGAGGCAGCTGTGAGTAGCACTGAGGCAGTGTTGAGGCAGTGTTGAGGCAGGTTAAGCAGAGGGGCTGTGGGGACTCTGATGCCAGTCTGTGCATTTCCTGCTCTGGGCACCCCGCCCTCCTCTGGCCCTGGGTTGCACATAATCCCACACAGGGGCTCATTGGACCGCATCCTAGCTCCATACACGCCTCCACTCTGTGAATAGAAGACAGATGGGGCCAGAGAGAGAGAGAGGGGGGGGGAGGGAGGAGATGGAGAGGGAGAGAGAGAATAGGAGAGGTAGAAAAGGCCCAGATTTAACCTAACAGCAGTGGCTTCTGTCCTTAACTCCAGATTTTTGCAAACTTAACCCTTTTGGCAGATGGTCTCGCTCGCGAGACCTTTTTGCTCAACTGAGACATTCGTTGCTCCTGCAGCCAAACTATTAGTGGAAATCACAAACTCTGTGTTTTAACTTTACTGGTAGACGATTCGTGACATTTTCTGCCCAATGCGTAGCTTCTAAGTGTCACTATTTTTCGTAGTCCATTTAACAAGCACCCCCCCACCCAGTCTATACCTACCCATGCGTGACATAGTGGACAATAGCATCTTTGTGTGAGTTCATAAATATATTTATTCATCACATAAAATCTGAATTCCGTCATAGCAACAAGATAAACCCAACAATCGCCAGAAAAGCCGTGAAAAGCCCTGCTCACTCCAATGCAAAATAAACATGTGAAAGTATTCTCTCATTCTACCATGTATTCTACTAGCAATATATGCTACTAAATATTAAATTAATATACAATCCTACCATTGGTTTTACACATCGAGATGTTTTTTTTCAAAATTCAGTGGTCATTTATTGTCTGGTACAATCAGTTTGAGAAATATACAACACTTTATACCGCTATTACGCTATCTGAAACGTTGACTCGTAATGCCCCCGTAAAGCCTAAAGCCGCAAGCCTGTCTCATTCATTACAATTAATTCTGGTTTAATTGTCAGCTCTTTTATCCAATAGAGTGCATTATAACCTTAGCAACGGTATATCCCATGTCTTCTGGGGTGCTTTGAGCTATTTTCTACAGCCCAGCGTAACAGTAGTTTTAGTTTTCACGGTCTCATATTACATAAGGTCGATAAAAAAACGCATTGAGAAGGGGAATTTTCCCACACCGATATGTAAACTATTTTGCGTCTAAAATCCCGTTGGTCTCTCTGGCTAAATATATACGTTCGTTTTTCCACTCCAGCACTGTCTGTCCAATATGATTGATAGGCCTATTGTTATTTTCGCATTTTGATTGCATTTCACATACTGTAGTGCAATGGTTAATTCAATTTTTTATGTAGGCTACCGATTCTCATTGAAGATAGAACATTTGGCAGCATTTTGCAGATGGTGGAATACTATTTTATTTTCATGTTATCGTACATAATATAGGCTATGGCGTATATACTTGTCACGTATGGCATGGCAGATGCTCATTCCAATTTTCTGTGCGCTAATATGTGGTAGATTAAGGTAAAGTTTTTCCTTGGCGTCGTTATAAATGGAACATAAGGAACATTAAAAAACTACAGAAAAATTAAATCCCGGGAGAAAATGAATACATACTGTAGAGTACAGGGAAAAGGGATGTTTTATTGAGGTACAAGAGTGAATCCTCAGATTTTGCTCACTTGTTGACGTGGAGTTTATGATCCAGGAAATGTATATATTTACATGTTTCACATGTAGCTCTCAGTATTTTGTTGCAAACTAAAGATTTTTTTTTTGCATTTTTCCAAAGTTTCTTTGCGTTTGTGGCACTTTATTTTGACTTAAATTATGAAAATAAACAAATCTAAGTTCGTATTGTAAATGGTACTCCTGTCCTGTTTTATTTAAGCCATTTACAATGTTTATGTGATGCTCACACCTGGAGTTATAAAGCCTTAAACAGAGCACCCCCTAAATAGATGAGAATTGACCAAATGTGCCATCTGCGCAAAGGGGTTAAGCAAATGCTCATTTTTAAAAAAAGGTTTCATGCTAAGTGACATGGGAGAGAGGAAGAGAAATGTCATGTCATAGTTATATGGTGCTAAGCGATTTTTAATTTCTATGCATTTTTCAACTGATTATTGTACACTTGTACAATATACATAAATACATTTACTGCTACTTAAGCATCTTGAAGCAAGCAAAGAGAGAGAGAGAGAGTGAGAGAGAGGGAAAGAGGGAAATTTGTTATGGACAAAAAAAAATGGCTATTAAATGTTTAAATATAAATTACTACGTAATATATAATTACTATGTTACTCATAGTATATGTTGTCTGAATTGTTTGTATATTTGAGTTTCTGTGTGTGTGTTTTCATGTACAGCATACGAGGCGATTGGCAATATAAACGTGTATTGCATGCCAGTAAAGCACTTTGAGTTGAACTGAGCAGAAGAGAGAGCGAGAGAGAGAGAGAGAGAGAGAGAAGGGGGTGGGGGTGGGGGTGGGGGTGGGGGTGGGGGTAACACACTTCAGAAAGCTGAATAACTGGGGCTTTTGTTTGGTTTTGGAGCTGGAGGGACCCAGCAAGCGGAGGTGTTTAGTGGAAGTGGCAGCTGTGGGCAGGGGGGCTAAAGAAGGAGTCCTTTCAGGGAGTAGCTAGTGACGGCCGCTCCGCGTAGTGCTCACTGCTACCTTGGGAGCACGCAAACGGCCAGCTCCTTTTTCTAACAAGTACAACTTTACATTAATAACCGGCCCTTGTGGAAGTGCGGATGACTGGCTTCATTAACCCTTTGCCGTCCTGCATTTTTCACCCCGCGACTCCTAGCTCAGCCAATCGGGGAGAGAGTGAGGAAAAAAGGGCGTGGTTTGTAATTGGTCAGGAAGATGAGTTATAGTAGTGGTGCTCGGAAGAGCACTGTGGCCCCTGAAAGCAAAAGATATTTGTTTGATTTGGCGTTTGATAGAAAGAATTTAAGACCAAACTTGTTGTGCGCTTGCTGTCCCTTCACACAAAAAACATATTCTGTACGATCATTATTTTGAATGGATTGCAGGACTATCATACATCTCGGCCTATGTCAAATAAACAAGCTCTCTGCTGAGTTTTTGCCACAACAACAGTACAAATCTTACTTGACAATAGCACTTCCTGTATGAAGGAGAAAAATTGCATCACTTGTGGGTCACAGTCAGACACACATAACACAAAACAGCTTAAACTCAAACTTATTGTAGGTGTCTTGAAACCCTTGTATGCCCATAGTAATTTGTTACTATGTTTAGTAATTTTGGTTTTTAAACACACATTGAAAGCTTTTATCAAGTGCTGCGTACTGCTGTTGGTTCACAACTCAACAAAAAACACATGTAGCCAAATCATAATATTATGATGGTAAATTTAAAAAAATTCCCATTTTTTTTGTTGAGTTGTGGGCAGTACACAGCACTTGATAAGAGTGACACTTTATATGTTATTTGTTTATTTGTTAATTTCTGGAAGTTTCCAAAGATTCATTCTGTTTAGAAAAAAGCCAACCCTACAGAGAAGAAGAGTACTGCACTGTACTGTTTTCATAAAGCAATCTGCATTAGTAGCAAAAAGCCTGTGCTTGGTTCTGGTGTCATCTCCACACAGAACAGCGTATTAACCATTTCACTGCTGAATATTCCATGCTTGCAATACAATAAGAACAGTGCATTATTCCATGTGCTTGCAATACAATAAGAACAGTGCATTATTCCATGTGCTTGCTATACAATAAGAACAGTGCATTATTCCATGTGCTTGCAATACAATAAGAACAGTGCATTATTCCATGTGCTTGCAATACAATAAGAACAGTGCATTATTCCATGTGCTTGCAATACAATAAGAACAGTGCATTATTCCATGTGCTTGCAATACAATAAGAACAGTGCATTATTCCATGTGCTTGCAATACAATAAGAACAGTGCATTATTCCATGTGCTTGCAATACAATAAGAACAGTGCATTATTCCATGTGCTTGCAATACAATAAGAACAGTGCATTATTCCATGTGCTTGCAATACAATAAGAACAGTGCATTATTCCATGTGCTTGCAATACAATAAGAACAGTGCATTATTCCATTTGCTTGCAATACAATAAGAACAGTGCATTATTCCATGTGCTTGCAATACAATAAGAACAGTTAATTATTCCATGTTCTCGCAATACAATAAGAACAGTGCATTATTCCATTTGCTTGCAATACAATAAGAACAGTGCATTATTCCATGTGCTTGCAATACAATAAGAACAGTTAATTATTCCATGTTCTCGCAATACAATAAGAACAGTGCATTATTCCATGTGTTTGCAATACAATAAGAACAGTGCATTATTCTATGTGCTTGCAATACAATCAGAACAGTGCAATATTCCATGTGTTTGCAATACAATAAGAACAGTGCATTATTCCATGTGTTTGCAATACAATAAGAACAGTGCATTATTCTATGTGCTTGCAATACAATAAGAACAGTGCATTATTCCATGTGCTTGCAATACAATAAGAACAGTGCATTATTCCATGTGCTTGCAATACAATAAGAACAGTGCAATATTCCATGTGCTTGCAATACAATAAGAACAGTGCATTATTCCATGTGCTTGCAATACAATAAGAACAGTGCATTATTCCATGTGCTTGCAATACAATCAGCTGCATATTCATGCACTATTGTAATGAAATCCATGTGCTTCAAGGTGCAGACGTCGTACTCTTGGATTACAATAATTCTTTTTCATCCCATGACAATGTGCTCTGTTTTTTATATAACAGGGTCACATTTGGCCCAGGTTTGGACACACATGGATTAACCTTGGATAACACAGTAATTGAGGCTTGGCACACAAAGAGTTGGCTTGTTTGCTGTTAATGTTGAAGTGATCAAACTTGCATTAGTATTGACTGAGAATTAGAAGGGAATTGTGCACAGTGTCTAATTGCTGATCATGATTTTTACATGGTAGCTTAAGTTACGTGTTTTACAGCGAATCCAATGGAAGTGCATAAATGATCTCTCTCAAAAGTTGCGTGTAAACTTGGCTCTATTACTGAGAAAGAAAGCGCAAGAAACCTGTTAATTATGAGACTGTCATGTTTATCCACATAATTAACTTAATAATATTAGAATATTGGCAAATGTGTCGTGCAGTGTTATGCCTGAACATAACCCAGAGCGTAGTATAAAATTGCACGAAACACACGATGAAGTAATTATGCACTATTTATTTAAACTCCACTTTAAAATGCAGGTTCCGTTGTGCTTGTGGTTTGTGTGGAGCTAATGTAGACTTTTACAGGTGGACTGCACAAGACTTCAGCAGTTTTGTAACAATCGCCAGATTCATATTCTGAATGAAGAGCGGTGTATTTGTTTTATGTTTCTACGTGGCTCTTGGCTCTGGGAAGCTCAGAGACTTCCTCTAGTCTTGGAGAAATGTCATTCTATGCTGTCATGTATTGAAATCAGGGATTATTTGGTTCAGTGTTCACATACATTTTTAAATAGCTTAAATCATGCAATCTTCTGATTGGCTGATCCTTAATAGGTTTTCAGAACTGAATTCCAGAACTGTTATCCACCCAATTTCATAGGTCACACAGTGCATATCAAGAGGATGTTATTTTCTAGATAGATATTTTATCATTTTCTGGAGATGAAAAAAAAAAAAAAAAAAGAAAGAATAGAACATCGAGAGCATTCATCAGCCTGAGCAGAGGAATTTGACAACAGTTGTGTTCGGTCAAAACTAGATTCTGGCCAGACATTCAAAAACAAAAATGTAAATATTTACCCAAGCAAGAGGGCTCCCCGGCTGCACTGTGGATCCGACTCGATCACTTAGTGATTGCACGCATGACTTTTGATTGCTTTTACGCAGACAATTGGTGACACATAAAGGACTGGTTCTCAAAGGGAAACGTTTAGGATGAATTTGCAAAGAAAAGCAAACATAAACACAAAACCATTTTAAACATGTGTAGAGTATGCCGTGAGTTTTCCCCTGTTCTCTGTATGTAATACACAGCTGTATACACATATTTGCATTTTCTGAATAGATTATTCTGTTGCACCTGAATAACTAGTCACTGAAATTCAAATTAATTTTGTATTTTGGTCCATTGGGACTCTGGTATTTTCTTCTTCTTGTTTTCATTCATGTTTTTGGTGAGAAACAGTGTTATTGGTCTTATATAGGGCAACATAAAAAAGTAAAACAATCAAAAAGAGAACCTAAGATCAGCTCTGTACCAAAGTCATGCCTGCAAGTAAAATCTCTCGACTGCCAAGCCGAAATCAAACCCTATCTGTTTTTATAAAAACACCATGCGGGCTACATTTGGTCTGAATGAAATGTGAACAGCGTGAGTCCAGAACGGAGCTGCGGAATAAGACGGGCACAGGGAGGTTATGGGAGATGGGAATAATGTTTTTTGGATTAGTCACACCGAAGAACAGGCAATGGGAATCTTTATGGGTGAGCTGTGTAGCACGGTGTGTTTGGACGCTCCTCTGAAATTCCTCATTCCCAAAACTTTCCCTGTTTCTGGAATCATCTGGGAAGTAGTAGGGGCAAAGAAACATCAAAGGATTGGCTGAATACCTGAGCACTGTCCTCTTTTTCCCTCTTTCTCCTTCCTCTTCCTCCTTTCCGAGGCTGCCGCGTTTGTTCTCCAAACCAGTCCCAGCTGGCCCCGTGCGTGGCTATTGCCTAATCAGGTTTGGGGGTAATTAAGAGCTTAGATAAAAATCTTATAAACAAACATTGTGTACAAATCGCTCACTTTACAAAACCCCCTTCCTGCGTTCCCAGGTTTAGAGATCTGGGGAGACTGGGCTGGGACAGGATCGCTGTAACACAAAACTGCGGCGTTTTTGTTTTTGTTTCCCTTCCTGATCCTGTGCATGTGACCATCTCTCCTGTTGTGTGTTTATTCTCTTAGGACGGATGATTATGAGGGGGACTCGGATCTCTGAAAGCCCGCGCTCTCTCAGGACCGTGTCCATACCCTATGAGCAACGGCCTTGTTACACGGTCAGAAGCAAACACTAGTGTCATTGAGTTTGCCCAAGTATTACAGCCAATTTTATTGCTCAAGTTGCATGCAGCAGGGCACAGCTGCCTCATTATTTTGTCACTGCTTAAAAATACAGGCATATATATTACTGTTTTTTTTTTTGGGGGGGGGAAGTTTATGAAATGGAAATGGAAGTACAGAAGAAATGTTGGGAAAATTAAATTTTCTCAGATACCAAGTGAGAAATTCCGAATCCCTTCATCAAAATGTTTTTTCAGCGCATGTCGGCTTAATTCAGAACAGATCTGACAAAAAGGAGGCTTTTAGTTTTCATCTAATTCTCTTGTCAAACACAATTTATAACAAGATAGGCAATAAATTGTAAAAAGACTGACTGCATTGAAGGAGATCCTGTAATTAATTCAAGAAGGTGCCTCCCTCGGAGGTAAACAACATGCTCTTATAATCACGGATATAAGCTTGCGGTCTGTCAGGATGAAATAAACATCTTAAAAGAAGATTGTAAATGTTTGATATAGTTTGATACTTTTCCTTTCATTTCCTGAGATGATCCTCCATTGATACGACTTCTTTCACTCTTTGCATGTCACAAAATAATATAATAATTATAATTATATAAGGATCATGATATATGAACTCTATTGAAATCAACTGAGCCTCAAGACACACAAAGACTCATCCAAAAATGCCTCAGTTAAACGGAAAAAAAGATTAAATAAATCATAAAAAAGAAAACGATTATCACTTCCTTCCAGCTTATGAAAATGGCGTCCATTTTGTTTTTTTTCCAGCCCAGCTCACAAAGTATAGATGAAGAGTACGTACTTGCAGGCTGCCGTTACGATTGATCTCCTCGGTTCGTTCAAACGCATATCACACCTGCAGTGATTCACAATCAGGGTGGCAGTGCCCTCATTTGAAATTAGAGTTTAAATCATGTGAGCGGAATCTACGTGAGCAAGTACTCAATCAGATTTTTGTTTGCAATGGACCTTTTTACTTGTAATTCTTTTTTATTTGCAATAACATGCAATTTTACTGCTATTAAAGGCCTGCTCGTACCGTGACAACCAATTTCAAATCCTCTTCCTCTCGGTTGCGTCCAAAATTAGCCTGGTCCCTGGGCTTCACAGGGTTCAATAAATGATGTGCTTCTTTCTGGTAAAAAAAACAACAAACCCATGACAACAGACATAAAGGTGGACTGTACCTTTAAATATGCAGAAAAAAACTTTGCTGTGCCATGCGATGATGTCATTGTCCCTCTACTCGTTTTGAGGTATCAGCTCAATTTTTATTGGACAACTGAGGTTGCAAATGCTTACCTCGGCCCTATACATTCTGCAGAGCCGCATGCTTATAATAATATGCATTAACTTTTTCCTGCTTTCTTATAACACCTACTGTTGGAAATGCATGGGAAATGGTTTAGATACTTTGACCATGTCTTAAAAAATATTCAGTGACAGAAGTTATATCATCAAAGCTTACTAAAAAAATTTACATTCCACAAATGGCTTCACATACTTTTTACAGAAAGACTGTTGGATCAAAGGCATTCTAATGTGTTCAGATTCAAACAGAACATCTTTATTAGAGTTCATATAATTATCTGAGTTTATGCCCATATCTGGTTAATGGTCATTCACTTCTCTGTACAATGTTACGTGCCTAAAAAGCAATACTTGCTCAACTGCATTGTTTGAAGAAAAGGACAATGAAGGACAATGCAATCAAACTGAATGTGGATCTTACCAGCACTCCCCAGCTGAAGGGCTACCGGGCTACACAGCTAAACCTGCAGTGTTATCTCAACTTACAAAGTCCTTATGAATCCACAATGCATTAAAGGTGCTCTATCAGAGTACTGTCAGAGTTAGCTTTACATTTAGCATTTGGTGTATGAATGAATTAATAGAATTTGGAAAATGTATCTGAATTTTAAACGACTGAATGTGAATGTGACTTTTTCAGGCTATTTGAGCGAGTCACTGCTTATGAGCTGAAGTGCACTGAATCATTTGAAATGATGACAGAGGGCCAGAGGTTGTCTGGGGCTGGGATGGAAGGTTCTTGTTCTACGGCCGTGTGTTCCTGGCGCTCGCTCACGGGGTCAGGACTGACCTCACATCCTCCAGGGGATGTGCTCTCTGGTTCTCCTCAGCTTCCCTGACATTCTCTCCCGTTAAGTTCAGGATAAACAAGGCAAAGGAAAACACGGAGCGGGCCGTCACTGCCCGCGCCGTTAAAACAGCCTGCCCGCTTCCGACCGCCGGCCGTCCGCTTTCTCACCACATTCTTCCACCCGTCCCAGAGCGAGTGAGAGCGTCAGGTCTCTCTCTCTCTCTCTCTCTCTCTCTCTCTCTCTCTTTCTCGCTTTCCCGGCATGTTGTTGCTGTTTGTAATTTACGAGTCGAGTGACCCTTGAACCTCACGTGATGACATCATTCATCAGGCTCACTTTATTGCACCTTCCCGTTGTTTACATGACTGGGACTTTAAAATTATTATCCAAACTACTATTAGATAGGAAAGAGGCCACTGTGGAGGTTTAGTATGTTTTAGTGTGTGTGTGTGTGTGTGTGTGTGTGTGTGTGTGTGTGTGTGTGTCTGTGTGTGTGTGTGTGTGTGTGTCTGTGTGTGTGTGTGTGTGTGTGTGTTGTTGGGTTTAAGGGTTAGGATTTCTTGGTGAATTGATTAGACTGTGTGTGTGTGTGTTGTAGGGTTAAGGTTAGGATCCCTTGGTGAATTGTTTAAATTAGAGGCAGAAAGGGCTGCAGAGGTAAGTGTGTACACGAGGACAGTTTTGGGGGGTGCTCTCGCTGTCGCTCGAATGAGCCTGATGGGACAGGCTATGAAATACCAGGCTACAGCAATAAAACCACCATAAAACAAGGAGGCAATGAAATGAGCCGCCCCCTACAAAGGCTCCACCAGCCCAGTACAGTGCAGCTACACTTCGGCCACACGGATGTAATCACACCGGGAGGCACTTACGCATTTAACAAAATGGCATCATTTCAAATGGCCAGATTAACTAAAAATGCTTTTTAAAAACAAGAGTTTACTACGAAATCTTTGGTAAAAAATACCAAAAAAAAGGTTGTGATGCTAGTGGTTGAGTGATGCTCAGCTGATGAGACTCGCATGAGAATGTGTGTGAGATACACCTGGGTGCAGCAGCAAGAAATCAGGGTCAACAGCACCCCCTGGTGTTTCACTGGGAAACAGCAAGCCTGAAGTTTCGGTAATGGCACATTATATTGAGCATGCTAAATCTCAAACTGTCTCGTAATGTGGATTTATATCATACAATGGAAGTTTTTTTCCCGGAAACCGTTAAATAGGCTGATACGTCAAAGTAGTGGTATTGATATATTTCATCATTAAGTAGCGTTGTATGGCATGAGCTTTTGAGTATTGTCTGTGCAGTGAGGTTTTGAGCTGAATAAAATAAATAAATACGCAATTATGATTTGCAATTAGGAGCGAGAGAAGCGTTTCAGAACCCTGGGCAGGAAATTTGAGCAGCAGGGAAGTGATTACACCTTAGCAGAATCTTTACAGATATGAGGTCACCTCTTGCTGATGTGTGGTGGTCCCAAAGCTAGCGCCAATCCAAACAGGATGCTCTAGCCACTCTCCTACCCCAGAAAAGAGACAAAAGCTGACCCGGGTTGCCAAATGAAGTTTTCAACACTTACTGAGGTCTTAATTCCCCATAAAATTCTTGCTTTAAACAGAAAAACATATTGCCTCAAGATGTTGAAGTCATAGCCTATATTATTATAGCCACTGTGATTTATATAAGAGCAGATCAACACAATGGAATGAGAGCTGTCAGCTGTTTGGGTTACCCTACACAGTTCTGCAGGGCCATGACTGAACTGTACTGGACATGTTGGCTAATTTTCTCCGCACTGTAGTGGGGTTCACAGAGCAAGCAAACCGCTCTTTGGCCTTGTTTAGGCTGAATCTTTTCGTACCCCAAGAACATACGCGGCGGCTGTGGCTCAGGAGGTACAGCGGGTAGTCCGCTGATCGCAGGGTTGGCGGTTCGATCCCCGGCTCCTCCTGTCCACATGTCGAAGTGTCCTTGGGCAAGACACTGAACCCCAAATTGCTCCCAATGAGCAGGCTCGCGCCTTGCATGGTGGCTGCCGCCATTGGTGTGTGAACGGGTGTGTGAACGGGTGTGTGAACGGGTGTGTGAACGGGTGAGTGAGAGGCCATTGTATGGCCGTGGATAAAGGCGCTATATAAGTGCAGTCCAACATACCGAACGAGACGTGGATGTTGCATGAACAGGTGACTCAAGCGATATGGTTCTTCCATGAACGCAGTGTTCCTGTTTGTCTGTAAATGGGGTTAAATGGTGTTGCTTCACACAGGTTTGCTGAAATAGATTGATCGCTTTGGTCCTTATGTTTTCCACACAGTTGTACTTGACTGGGGGGGGGTTTCTGTGGCCCCTTAACCGAATGGGTCCAGCTGAAGTAGACAGTAAGAAGGCCTAAAGTACGTGAATATGTTACACAGGCAGTGTAGTTCAGCTGTGCTTATTATTTATGGCGTCTTTGACGTATCACAGTCGACGAAGGAGAGGCCCACCCCAGGCCTGGATGAAGGAGAGGCCCACCCCGGGCCTGGAAGCATTGAACATATGTAGCAAGATCTGGGGGGGGGGGGGAGGGGGGGTGTGCATGTGGATTTATAGGCTGTGGATTTATGGATCTATCTGCAGAGCCTGAATCTGCCTGAATGTGTGTGTGTGGGGGGGGGGGGGGGGGGTTCTGTGTACTGTGTGTAGGTGTGTATGTACATGGACGTGTTTGTGTGTCTGTGTATGTGTGTGTGTGTGTATGTGTGGGGGAGGTTATTTGTACTATGTGTTGGTGTCTGTGTGGGTGCCCGAAGGTATGTGTGTATGTACGTATGTGGACGTGTTTGTATGTTGACTTGTGTGTGTGTGTGTGTGTGTGTGTGTAAGAAAATTGCCTTAGGTACAGACGGCTTGTGACTCATATTTTATCACTGTAATTCCACAGCCCCTGTGTACCTGCCTGATCAGACCGTCTATATCTCCCTCTGTCCATCACAGAGCCCATATATATCTCCCTCTGTCCATCACAGAGCCCATATATATCTCCCTCTGTCCATCACAGAGCCCATATATATCTCCCTCTGTCCATCACAGAGCCCATATATATCTCCCTCTCTCCATCACAGAGCCCATCTATATCTCCCTCTGTCCATCACAGAGCCCATATATATCTCCCTCTCTCCATCACAGAACCCATATATATCTCCCTCTCTCCATCACAGAACCCATCTATATCTCCCTCTCTCCATCACAGAGCCCATCTATATCTCCCTCTGTCCATCACAGAGCCCATCTATATCTCCCTCTCTCCATCACAGAACCCATATATATCTCCCTCTCTCCATCACAGAGCCCATCTATATCTCCCTCTCTCCATCACAGAACCCATCTATATCTCCCTCTCTCCATCACAGAACCCATCTATATCTCCCTCTCTCCATCACAGAGCCCATCTATATCTCCCTCTCTCCATCACAGAGCCCATCTATATCTCCCTCTCTCCATCACAGAGCCCATCTATATCTCCCTCTCTCCATCACAGAGCCCATCTATATCTCCCTCTCTCCATCACAGAACCCATCTATATCTCCCTCTCTCCATCACAGAGCCCATATATATCTCCCTCTCTCCATCACAGAGCCCATCTATATCTCCCTCTCTCCACCACAGAACCCATCTATATCTCCCTCTCTCCATCACAGAACCCATCTATATCTCCCTCTCTCCATCACAGAGCCCATCTATATCTCCCTCTCTCCATCACAGAGCCCATCTATATCTCCCTCTCTCCATCACAGAGCCCATCTATATCTCCCTCTGTCCATCACAGAGCCCATCTATATCTCCCTCTCTCCATCACAGAGCCCATCTATATCTCCCTCTCTCCATCACAGAGCCCATCTATATCTCCCTCTCTCCATCACAGAGCCCATCTATATCTCCCTCTCTCCATCACAGAGCCCATCTATATCTCCCTCTGTCCATCAGAGAACCCATCTATATCTCCCTCTCTCCATCACAGAGCCCATCTATATCTCCCTCTGTCCATCACAGAGCCCATCTATATCTCCCTCTCTCCATCACAGAACCCATATATATCTCCCTCTCTCCATCACAGAGCCCATCTATATCTCCCTCTGTCCATCACAGAACCCATCTATATCTCCCTCTCTCCATCACAGAACCCATCGATATCTCCCTCTCTCCATCACAGAACCCATATATATCTCCCTCTGTCCATCACAGAACCCATCTATATCTCCCTCTCTCCATCACAGAACCCATCTATATCTCCCTCTCTCCATCACAGAGCCCATCTATATCTCCCTCTCTCCATCACAGAGCCCATCTATATCTCCCTCTGTCCATCACAGAGCCCATCTATATCTCCCTCTGTCCATCACAGAACCCATCTATATCTCCCTCTGTCCATCACAGAACCCATCTATATCTCCCTCTCTCCATCACAGAGCCCATCTATATCTCCCTCTCTCCATCACAGAGCCCATCTATATCTCCCTCTCTCCATCACAGAGCCCAAGTATATATCCCTCTTTCCATCACAGAGCCCATCTATATCTCCCTCTCTCCATCACAGAGCCCATCTATATCTCCCTCTCTCCATCACAGAACTCATCTATATCTCCCTCTGTCCATCACAGAGCACATATATATCTCCCTCTCTCCATCACAGAACCCATCTATATCTCCCTCTCTCCATCACAGAACCCATCTATATCTCCCTCTCTCCACCACAGAACCCATCTATATCTCCCTCTCTCCATCACAGAGCACATCTATATCTCCCTCTCTCCATCACAGAGCCCATCTATATCTCCCTCTCTCCACCACAGAGCCCATCTATATCTCCCTCTCTCCATCACAGAACACATCTATATCTCCCTCTCTCCATCACAGAGCCCATATATATCTCCCTCTCTCCATCACAGAGCACATCTATATCTCCCTCTCTCCACCACAGAGCCCATCTATATCTCCCTCTCTCCATCATAGAACCCATCTATATCTCCCTCTGTCCATCACAGAACCCATCTATATCTCCCTCTCTCCATCACAGAGCCCATATATATCTCCCTCTCTCCATCACAGAGCCCATATATATCTCCCTCTCTCCATCACAGAGCCCATATATATCTCCCTCTCTCCATCACAGAACCCATCTATATCTCCCTCTCTCCATCACAGAACCCATCTATATCTCCCTCTCTCCATCACAGAGCCCATCTATATCTCCCTCTCTCCATCACAGAACCCATCTATATCTCCCTCTCTCCATCACAGAGCCCATCTATATCTCCCTCTCTCCATCACAGAGCCCATCTATATCTCCCTCTCTCCATCACAGAGCCCATCTATATCTCCCTCTGTCCATCACAGAGCCCATCTATATCTCCCTCTCTCCATCACAGAACCCATCTATATCTCCCTCTGTCCATCAGAGAACCCATCTATATCTCCCTCTGTCCATCACAGAACCCATCTATATCTCCCTCTGTCCATCACAGAACCCATCTATATCTCCCTGTATTCATCACAGATACGATGCACAGGGGGTGGGTACGGAGCGCAGGGGACCCTTGTGATGTGAACCGGCCGAAATTGTACTCCCCCCCCCTCTTCCTCCCCGTAAAGATGGAGCTGTTCCCTCAAGAGGCCCTAATTTTCACACCTTGGCCCAGGCAGCGTTTTGATTGCGCCTCGTTCCATCATTTAGATAAATATACAGAAACATCGGATTACCCCCCCGTCCGCTCACGGTCCTAATGAGGCACGCCAAACAAGAGGCCCAAATAACAAAAGAAAACCCAAGACGTCAGGGCTCAGAAACGGCGGGTTCAGGAAAGGTCCGGGTTCAAACGGTCTCATGTTTCGCACAATTATTCCAAAGACATCTGTAATGCCGTCTCTGTGTATAAAAGCCATAGTTCTAGAAATCACTTTACGCGAATCGCCGGGGAGATTCGCGAAGTAAGCTCCCAAACTCCCCCAATGTTTCCCATCTGAGGTCAAACTCTCCATGTGTATAACTGCTTATGTAAGCAATTACTAGACTCTTTTGCTGGCTTGCGCTTCCTACTGAAGCTTCTCAAAGTAAATGTTCACATAAGATCAGGTGTCTATCCAACGGTAAAGGTCAAGGCAACACGTTTTACAGACATTCTGTTATGCCTCTTCCAGGTTTCGGGCCCTTGAAAAGCCATCCATCTTCCAAAAGAACCCTTTCTCTACTCTAAAGAAAACAAGCCCCTCGGCTGGAGCCCTGTTCAAGCCCCTCTGTATCAGCACTTTGTGAGAATCCCACAGATTAGAGAGGAAAAAAATCACGGTGGACTTTGAATCTCCCATCAAAGTGTTTGTTCTGTGGTGTTTAATTTGTGGTATTGCAATGCGAGTTGCCCTTGGCAGGTGTTTGCTTGTCGGGGGGAAAAAATAGTAGTATTATTTAAGAAGAAAAAAAAACATTTTCTGAGGATTTCCGAGTCCCTCATTTTATAAGCTGAGGCAAGTTTGACCTTCTGTAATCAGATTTGAAGTTTCTGTCGAAGCAGCCATTGGCTAAAAGGCCTTTACTTGATAATTACAGAAAATGCCCCCCCCCCCCCCCCCCCCCCCCCCTACATAGGGATAATAAAATATTGATACAAAGATAAACCCCACAAATCATTAATTACATTGGTAACAATCAATAGAACAATGCTGATGGTGATTGGCGGATATTTGTTTAAAACCTACTTCTTTAAACACGGTTGGTGGAATTGCTGTCTGTGTTCTTCCAATAGGGTGATTTTAGAATAGAATAGAATAACTTGTTTTCCTGATAAGGAACTTCCGTTGTAGCCACCACAACAACAAAAAAGACATAGACAGTGGGGCAGACCCACAACACACAAACAAACATTTAAAATAATACAGCCAAACCATTAAAATAGCTCCCGCTGTCCCGAGATGTCCAATGTCATCAACCAGTCCAACACACAAACTCCGCCTCCATGACTTTCCTCCATAGACTACACAACTTTCCTCCATAGGCTACACGACTTTCCTCCATAGGCTACACGACTTTCCTCCATAGACTACATGCAGTGTTGTGCTCTCTGTCCACTGTCGAAATGGAATGCAGCCTTCCCAGTCACCGGCTCACTACTCCTCCCCCGCATTATCCTCTCCTTCCCTGGTGGCCTTCTGAAGATTGCCCGCAGTCTCAGATCAAGTTTTATGTCGCAATTTTATTAGTTCTGCTCCTGTTAGATGTTCTTCAGTACTGATGTAGTTATGGAAGCTGTTCCTGTTAGAGGTGTTTCAGTGCTGTTGTGGTTATAAAAGATGTTCCTGTCAGAGGTGTTTCAGTACTGATGTAGTTATAGAAACTGTTCCTGTCAGATGTTCTTCAGTTCTGATGTAGTTATGGAAGCTGTTCCTGTTAGAGGTGTTTCAGTGCTGATGTGGTTATAAAAGCTGTTCCTGTCAGAGGTGTTTCAGTACTGATGTAGTTATGGAAGCTGTTCCTGTTAGATGTTCTTCAGTACTGATGTAGTTATGGAAGCTGTTCCTGTTAGAGGTGTTTCAGTGCTGATGTAGTTCTAGAAGCTGTTCCTGTTAGAGGTGTTTCAGTCGTGATGTGGTTATATAAGCTGTTCCTGTCAGAGGTGTTTCAGTACTGATGTAGTTATGGAAGCTGTTTCTGTTAGATGTTCTTCAGTACTGATGTAGTTTTAGAAGCTGTTCCTGTTAGAGGTGTTTCAGTACTGATGTGGTTATATAAGCTGTTCCTGTCAGAGGTGTTTCAGTACTGATGTAGTTATGGAAGCTGTTCCTGTTAGATGTTCTTCAGTACTGATGTAGTTATGGAAGCTGTTTCAGTGCTGATGTGGTTATAAAAGCTGTTCCTGTCAGAGGTGTTTCAGTGCTGATGCTGTTTTGAAGCTGTTCCTGTTAGATGTTCTTCAGTACTGATGTAGTTCTAGAAGCTGTTCCTGTTAGAGGTGTTTCAGTGCTGATGCTGTTTTGAAGCTGTTCCTGTTAGATGTTCTTCAGTGCTGATGTAGTTCTAGAAGCTGTTCCTGTTAGAGGTGTTTCAGTACTGATGTAGTTATAAAAGCTGTTCCTGTTAGATGTTCTTCAGTACTGATGTAGTTCTAGAAGCTGTTCCTGTTAGAGGTGTTTCAGTATTGATGCAGACCAGCATTCAGGAATGTTCTATCTCTGACAGTAGATCTCCTTCCCTCTCAGTTTTACACACTTCAGTCAAAATGTTTATTTCTGTACGGAAAAGGAGCAGGGCCATTGCTTCTAATTAGAGTAAGGTTTATTGTTTCATAGGCGAGTGTGTTTGGTGGATGAAATACAGTGTAATGCGCTTGCCCCTGATCCCTCTTGCTGATTTTGGAAAGCCCTGTTGCCAGAAGCTGTCGAGTGATATATTTGCTCTGCAAAATATCCAACTACTGGAAATGTGATTTAAATAAAAGCCTCAGTGAGATAAATTGCTAAGTGCTATTGCCATTCTTTTGATGCATTTAAATTACCCTGCTGAGCTTCAGTGAAATGAAGCGAGGACTCTGGGTTGCAATTTACTGTATATTTTTTATAATAATCATAGTAATAATTATTATTATTATTATTTTTATTATATAGTGCCTTTCTCAACCTTCAAGCACTTTCCATTGAAAGGAGGACAGACACCTCTAATATATATATAATTCATGCACTACTCGTGCCATTAGGCTTGTAGCAAATATAAATCTCTTTGAAGGAAACAAAGCCGCTTTTCTTTATGTATGTTAGCATATGCCCCGTGGGATTTCCACCAGGGCGACAGGACAAACCAACCCCTTCCCCTTTCTCCCTTCCCCCCACCCTCCTCAGGATGGCTGCCCCACGGTGACACTCTTAATTTATGGCTGCTTTCTTTCCCAAGTTTTCTCACAGGAACAGGAGAAAGGCCAGGAATCTGATGTTTCCTCTCCCGTCCTCATGAATCACTCTTTATTAATATGTGCGGAGCCTTTTCATTGGTTTGATATGTAGGGGTCACATGATTTGACTTGGCTGTGAAATGAAAGCTTGATATTTGTGGCACCTCCGTGTTCTCACTGGCCCCAAGAGCGTGTTGCTCAACATGGTTACACAAACAGCAAGTCAGTGAAGCCATAATAGTCATAATAGTCTTCACTGAATCCACACTTTAGCTTTGATCACTTTTATTTGTGATGTTTAGCCTGTACATGAATATCAGGAGAAAATTTTTTAAAATCTATTGCAAATTCTAAAACATGATTTCTTTGTACTTATTGCACGGGACTGTTGATTGATGTGTTCTCCATGGGTGAGATCACTGAGAGGGGTGTATCATGTGACTATTAGGAAATGCCAGTGGCTGGACTGGGTCCGTCCAGCTCCGAGCCGACTCTGCATTCCCCAAAAGCTTTCCTGTTTGTGTTCACATTGTCCTCCGCTCTCTCTGCCTTTATCAGTCACACTGCAGAAAGACACCATTAATTCATCCCTGACAACGCTTCGAAGA
Organism: Ilyophis sp. 1 JC-2022; assembly: GCA_022702515.1. NCBI lineage: Eukaryota > Metazoa > Chordata > Actinopteri > Anguilliformes > Synaphobranchidae > Ilyophis > Ilyophis sp. 1 JC-2022. The sequence continues at coordinate 4,413,087 of CM040396.1, read as the reverse complement.
GGCTTTTAAACAAGTCATATAAGCTACACCCCAGTAGCTAGTGCCCCAGTAGCAGTGCTATCACAATGTCCACAAGCATTGTGTCCCGACACAAATTCTGTGTGTTATTGTTGAACTTGTAGTTCCGGGGGTTCTCATAGATCCTACCCTCACCCTCTTTCTTCAGGCCAGGGGCAGATGCAGAATTTTGCTGTAATAATAATATTAAGAATAATAATATTAATAGCTTTATTTATTTTGCACTTTTCATACAACGGTTTGCAGCCCAAAGTGTTTCACAGAAGAGCATTTATATTTACAAAACAGAAAATAAAAAAATTGATAAAATGAAATAATACAAGAAACAACACTGTGATAAAAAGCAATGTACATTAAATAGGAGAATGGTAAGATATATAAAAATACATTTAAAAAATAAATTATAATAAAAAATTATCCCACATAAATAATTGTTTAACATATAATTATTACACAATAATTTAACATATTAAAACAAATGTACTGATTAAAAGTCATCTTAAATAAATATGTTTTCAGCTGCGTTTTAAAACTGATGGTGCAAATCTGCTATATTCTGGAGTGTTCCACAGCTTTGGGGCATAAAAGCAGAAGGCTATAGGGGTGTGAGGTTCACCACATGACTCCTGCCCCCTAAATTTAATTTATTTTTTAAACTACAACAATCCATACAATTACTGTGGCAAAATAAAATCTCACTAAAATGCTATTAATACATCGGGATGGGTAGCTATTAATAAAATCTCACTAAATACTATTAACACAACGGGATGGGTAGCTATTAATAAAATCTCACTAAAATACTATTAATACATCGGGATGGGTAGCTATTAATAAAATCTCACTAAAATACTATTAATACATCGGGATGGGTAGCTATTAATAAAATCTCACTAAATACTATTAATACATCGGGATGGGTAGCTATTAATAAAATCTCACTAAATACTATTAACACAACGGGATGGGTAGCTATTAATAAAATCTCACTAAAATACTATTAATACATCGGGATGGGTAGCTATTAATAAAATCTCACTAAAATACTATTAATACATCGGGATGGGTAGCTATTAATAAAATCTCACTAAAATACTATTAATACATCGGGATGGGTAGCTATTAATAAAATCTCACTAAAATACTATTAACACAACGGGATGGGTAGCTATTAATAAAATCTCACTAAAATACTATTAATACATCGGGATGGGTAGCTATTAATAAAATCTCACTAAAATACTATTAATACATCGGGATGGGTAGCTATTAATAAAATCTCACTAAATACTATTAACACAACGGGATGGGTAGCTATTAATAAAATCTCACTAAAATACTATTAATACATCGGGATGGGTAGCTATTAATAAAATCTCACTAAATACTATTAACACAACGGGATGGGTAGCTATTAATAAAATCTCACTAAAATACTATTAATACATCGGGATGGGTAGCTATTAATAAAATCTCACTAAAATACTATTAATACATCGGGATGGGTAGCTATTAATAAAATCTCACTAAAATACTATTAATACATCGGGATGGGTAGCTATTAATAAAATCTCACTAAAATACTATTAATACATCAGGATGGGTAGCTATTAATAAAATCTCACTAAAATATTATTAATACAACGGGATGGGTAGCTATTAATAAAATCTCACTAAAATACTATTAATACATCGGGATGGGTAGCTATTAATAAAATCTCACTAAAATGCTATTAATACATCGGGATGGGTAGCTATTAATAAAATCTCACTAAAATACTATTAATACATTGGGATGGGTAGCTATTAATAAAATCTCACTAAAATACTATTAATACATCGGGATGGGTAGCTATTAATAAAATCTCACTAAATACTATTAACACAACGGGATGGGTAGCTATTAATAAAATCTCACTAAAATACTATTAATACATCGGGATGGGTAGCTATTAATAAAATCTCACTAAAATACTATTAATACATCGGGATGGGTAGCTATTAATAAAATCTCACTAAAATACTATTAATACATCGGGATGGGTAGCTATTAATAAAATCTCACTAAAATACTATTAATACATCGGGATGGGTAGCTATTAATAAAATCTCACTAAAATACTATTAATACATCGGGATGGGTAGCTATTAATAAAATCTCACTAAAATACTATTAATAAATCGGCATGGGTAGCTATGAATAAAATCTCACTAAAATACTATTAATACATCGGGATGGGTAGCTATTAATAAAATCTCACTAAAATACTATTAATACATCGGGATGGGTAGCTATTAATAAAATCTCACTAAAATGCTATTAATACATCGGGATGGGTAGCTATTAATAAAATCTCACTAAAATACTATTAATACATCGGGATGGGTAGCTTTTAATAAAATCTCACTAAAATACTATTAATACATCGGGATGGGTAGCTATTAATAAAATCTCACTAAAATACTGTTAACACAACGGGATGGGTAGCTATTAATAAAATATCACTAAAATACTATTAATACATCGGGATACGTAGCTATTAATAAAATCTCACTAAAATACTATTAATACAACGGGATGGGTGGCTATTTTTTCTCACAGATCAGTTACCGTTTCTTAAAACAACTTGTGTCAAAAAGTTATGAAAGAGGCTTTTTGGAAAATGTAGTTCACAGGTGTCTAACGAGGCATTATTTTTTGTTTCTTTACCACCGGAACCAAAGTATGATTTAATACAGATTTACCTGAGTGAAGAGCTATTTGGTCACTGGGGCACAATAGAATCTGATTGGCTGAACTTTATTCTATACCAAAGTATGATTTAATACAGATTTACCTGAGTGAAGAGCTATTTGGTCACCGGGGCACAATGGAATCTGATTGGCTGAACTTTATTCTATACCAAAGTATGATTTAATACAGATTTACCTGAGTGAAGAGCTATTTGGTCACCGGGGCACAATGGAATCTGATTGGCTGAACTTTATTCTATACCAAAGTAATGCTCAAGCAAATGCTATCTGATCATTTACCCAACAAATTGGCTTTTGGCTCTTCGACATCTGTGACATATTCGCCCGCGTCCAAAACTTATTCCTCTCTCCCATCCGTGGACTTAGAGTTTGGTATGATCTCACTCTGAAAACATCTTTTTGAAATGTGGAGCGCGACCTCAGTTTTCACCACCGTGATTATTCAAACATCCAACGAAATGTTCGAAGAAAACACATCCAACCTGTCTGTAAAGAGTCAATGCCATCATTGTGCTGAAGGATCATGGGACTGAAGTGATATTCCGCTAATGCTGTCCGTATGGATAAAATGTTCCCAAGTGATTACTCCTCAGATAGAATTGACCTTGAACGACATACACACTCTTGTGAAATATGATCATGTGCCAAAAGATACAGTGATGATTCTGAACTACTACACAAATGTAACAACGCAAATACAAAAACCTGCAGCCTTCAGGTGCTGATGCAACATCCAAAAAACGAAAACTAGTGGCCTTGAAGTACAAAACACAAACATAGCTCCAAAAACTTGTCGCCCTGAATTGCAAAACACAAACATACATATAAACCAACAACCTTGAGGTGCAGATTCAACATAGTGGTGGGTTGTTTGTGAATGATTCATTATTTTGGAACAAATCCTTTTGTGATCAAAATGAACCATGTCACCACCATGTAAATATGTGTTCATCTGGTTATTTTTGTATTTGTCTGTGAATGTCAGCATGTGACCATTTCCAATGAGAGCCAACAGAAACAGAGAAAGAAAAATTAGCATATCCAGTTCTGAACTGAAATACAAGTGAACTGAAAGAATTGGTGATACCATTTGCAAATGAATCAGTCAACAAACTGAATGAATCAGTGAACGAATCACTTCCAACTGAAGGAATGAATCAGTGAACGAATCCCTTTCTGCCATTCAAGCAGGCTAGAGACATTAATCAAATTCACTCACAGCACAAAGCTCACTGTATAGTAATCAACAGAAACTACCAATAGCATTTTTAGTTTTTTGTTGTTGTTGTTGTTATTCAAAAAATTGTTCTTTAACAGTTCTGTGATAAGGGCAGTTTTGTCCTAAACAAGGCTGCTTCGTGTAGTGCTGACCTAGAAGTAGTCCTTAAAGATGAAGCCAGTTGAAACGCCTGCCCCTAGATACAGTGCCTTCAGTAAGTATTCAACCCCACTTGTACCTTTTCACATTTTGTCCTGTTACACCAAAATTATTTTATTCTTTTGAAATTAAATAAGACTAAATGTCATTTTTTAAAGAATAATTGGATAATACTACGACTACTACTACTACTACTAATAATAATAATAATATAGTAGCCTATACTGTGATTACTATGAAGCATTTCCATATTTGAGCCGCCTTTTTGTTTTTGTATCTCAAGGCTGCTGATTTCTATGTCTGTTTTGCAGTTAAAGTTCCCATGTTTTCGTTTTCATACGTTGCATCTGTACTTCCGCTTTCTGTTTTTGCGTTTGCTTTTAGTACCTGTGAGGGCCACCGTACAAAGGACTTGTGACAACAACGTTTACAACAAAGAACAAATGTTACTACCAATACTTCCGGGTGCTTCGCTGCCAGACTCCTACCACCCTCTCTCGTTCCTGTATACGCTCTATGGTTGGTTGAGGGCCTGCTTTTCTGTCTCATTAATTGTGAATGTCTATGGTTTTGGCTGGGCTTGGCACAACACGGGCCAAGGGTTCGACCTGGGAGATGAAGACAAATGGTTCTCTCCATAAATTCAAGCAGGTTTGCGGGATTGACGTGACATGCGCAAGCTATGCTGGAGATGAGTGACCCAAAGTCCTGCTTCTGCTGTGAAAGAACCTGGTCAGGTGTGTTTGATCAGAGCCTGGTCAGGTGTGTTTGATCAGAGCCTGGTCAGGTGTGTTTGATCAGAGCCTGGTCAGGTGTGTTTGATCAGAGCCTGGTCAGGTGTGTTTGATCAGAGCCTGGTCAGGTGTGTTTGATCAGAGCCTGGTCAGGTGTGTTTGATCAGAGCCTGGTCAGGTGTGTTTGATCAGAGCCTGGTCAGGTGTGTTTGATCAGAGCCTGGTCAGGTGTGTTTGATCAAAGCCTGGTCAGGTGTGTTTGATGAGAGCCTGGTCAGGTGTGTTTGATCAGAACCTGGTCAGGTGTGTTTGATCAGAGCCTGGTCACGTGTGTTTGATCAGAGCCTGGTCAGGTGTGTTTGATCAGATCCTGGTCAGGTGTGTTTGATCAGAGCCTGGTCAGTTGTGTTTGATCAGAGCCTGGTCAGGTGTGTTTGATCAGAGCCTGGTCAGGTGTGTTTGATCAGCGCCTGGTCAGGTGTGTTTTATCAGAGCCTGGTCAGGTGTGTTTGATCAGAGCCTGGTCAGGTGTGTTTGATCAGAGCCTGGTCAGGTGTGTTTGATCAGAGCCTGGTCAGGTGTGTTTGATCAGAGCCTGGTCAGGTGTGTTTGATCAGAGCCTGGCCAGGTGTGTTTGATCAGAGCCTGGTCAGGTGTGTTTGATCAGAGCCTGGTCAGGTGTGTTTTATCAGAGCCTGGTCAGGTGTGTTTGATCAGAGCCTGGTCAGGTGTGTTTGATCAGAGCCTGGTCAGGTGTGTTTTATCAGAGCCTGGTCAGGTGTGTTTGATCAGAGCCTGGTCAGGTGTGTTTGATCAGAGCCTGGTCAGGTGTGTTTGATCAGAGCCTGGTCAGGTGTGTTTGATCAGAGCCTAGTCAGGTGTGTTTGATCAGAGCCTGGTCAGGTGTGTTTGATCAGAGTGGTTTGAACAGAAAAACGCTAAACAGGTGTGAAGGAACCTTTGAAGATCGATAGAATAATATCAGATAGAATAATATCACCCATCCTGACGAAAATTAACTGCGCATATTTTCCACTTGAAATTTGATTTCTTCTATATCAGACAAGAAATATATAGTAATGTTTTCTTTACCTTGACATGTTTCGACGGAGAAACTTCCGTCTTCCTCAGAAGTGTCACATGATGGTAGTGTGACGTGTCATTATCAGCTGATGTTACTGAGGCGTGACCGCACTGTCAGTTTTGACAGAGCGGTCACGCCTCCTGCTGTCTGGTCGCTCCTTTAGGACGGTGCTCCAGGTATGAGACAGCATGTACGCCCCCTCGTCCCGGTTCATCGTCCTTTGGGCTCGCTTCCGGATTTCTATCGCTTCCATGATCCAGCGTTGGTATCTGTTGTCCTCGGTGCGGATGACTTTGGCCTTGTCCCAGTCCATAATGTGATTTTCCCTTTTGCAATGATCCGTGATGGCTGATTTAAGGTTCTCTTGTTGTGCCTTGTCTTTTATTGATCTCGTCTGTCTTTTCTCTGTTTCTTTTTCACATTCCTTTTTGTGTTCTTTTTGCCGTGTGCTAAAACATCTTCCTGTTTCTCCAATGTAAATTTTATTGCACGAAAGGCATGGTATTTCATATATGACGTTGCATTTTTTGTTTTGTTCAATTGTGTCCTTCGGATGTACTAAAAGCTGTCTCAGTTTAGTGTGTGGTTTGACCGGTGTATTGATGTGATATTTTTTCATGACCCTTTGTATGCGTTCGGTGATCCCTCTGATATAAGGTAGTGTCACTGTGCCTCTGTTTTCTGTTTTGTTTTTGTGTTTCTTTTTGCCTTCCTGTGTGTTGTCTTTCTTTTTAACCTGTCTTATTCCTTTATCTATTGCCCATTTTGGATATTGGCATTTCTTTAGTGCATCCTGTATGTGTTTTTCCTCCTGTTTTCTGTCTTCTTCCTCAGTTATAATACTGACGCGTTCATATAATGTTCTAATCACTGATAATTTGTGTGTTGTGGGGTGTTCTGATGTCCATAATAAATACTGGTCTGTATGTGTAGGTTTCCTGTGTATTTTTATTTTTATGTCCCCATCGTCTGTATGGTGTATTTTTATGTCCAGAAACGCTATGGATTTTTCTGTTTCTTCCTCGTGTGTGAACTTTATTTTTCCGGTGTTGTCCATGGTGATGGTCAGTAACATCAGCTGATAATGACACGTCACACTACCATCATGTGACACTTATGAGGAAGACGGAAGTTTCTCCGTCGAAACATGTCAAGGTAAAGAAAACATTACTATATATTTCTTGTCTGATATAGAAGAAATCAAATTTCAATTATAAACTTAGAGACATAATGAATCTCATTGGAATATTTTCCACTGTCGTGTGGTAACGTTACACTGGTCCTGCGACCCTTTTAACAAGACGCTGACAGATTTGGACAGATACTTCATTAGAAAACATTACGTGCATATCCAGGGGGCAGAAACACGGAAAAAAGAGGGCCAAAAAAGCCATGAAGAACTTGGGGTAGCGGCACTCAACAAATACAAAAGACGCGAGACTTGGCCTCAGTTCACCATTTTGTTTATGAGGGAACAGAGGCATCAACTGAATGTGGGAATGTTCTCACCTACCATAAAAAGCACTTTGAGAGCAACCTGTAGACAACTAAAACATTCCCTCACATGCCCCCCTCTGTGAAAACATCCCCACTTCAAAGCTGCCAGGGTTTTTCGGTGATTTCACATGTGTATACTTCACGTAGGCCTATTATTTTTCTCAATATCTCATGCAGAAGCGGATTACATATTTTGTGATTCTTGGACGGGGTCAGACAGGAAACCCGCCTGATGCTCGGATGCCTTTGAACAATTTGTAGGCGCAGCGATGCCTGCCGGTGCTTACTTTACTGCTCAGGAGCTGTGAAATCAGGTACTTATGCAGCATTAATCTAATGCCACGTCCCAGCCGCTTGTCACCTTTCAGAGTTTTTTTAAAATTTGATTTGCATATCGACGTACTCTTTGCATGCTGCATTCAAATGACTGTTTGTGCCTGACTGGCTTTTTTTTTTTTTGTTATCAATTTTTTATTTTATTTTGTAAATTATAACACAAAACAAGACAAATAACCATACATGACAATCACAGTAACAAACACACACCCTGACTGGCTTTGCAATTCTGATCACACAGGCCACAGTCTGGCTGCAGTGCACAACTGGATGCACTGCATGTTTGCATGTAACTATTTCTCAAGTTACATGTGAACTTAAGTTCAGAATGGAAGAATCCAAGACAGATTCAGAGCAGCACCAAGTCCAGGGCTGTGTCTGAATCAGAGCCCTATCTACTGCGTCCTGTTTGCTGTGTACTAGCATATACTGTTTTCTGTGTATACTGCTTACTGCATACTGTTTAGTGACATGCAGTATGCACAAAATATCCTCCATACTATAATCTTAAAAAGCCCGGAAATAAGTATATCATCTGGGGATATTAAGAACACTCTATTTTCAGAACTGTTGCATACTTAACAGCTTTTTAAAAAGTATACTCAACTGGAATATTCACAGGTCTGAATGACAAAAAAAGAGATTCAAGTGGACATTTCTCAGTGAATGTGTTCACTTGAGTGAGCCATATTAGCCCTGGGAGAAGCAAGTCTCCCATGTGCATTATACTCTGCTGGTTTATGAGGACACAGTCTGTCTGGCTGAGGCAACATTGTGTGGGTTTTCAGGCTTTGAAAAATGGATATGTGATTTTAATTGTAGCCAATACATCGACTTAGTGTCTTTTGCAAAATGACTCACTTTCTAATTGGGTATTTTCTGTTGTTGTTACATTCAATATTGATATTTAACTATGTCCATTTAACAGACCACATACAATAATGCATTCAGTTCTCTTCCAAAGCAGTAGAGTGGTGGTACGTGCATGATATGTGATACAGGGCCAGTGTTTGTTTAGAAAGTCTGAGAACATGGAGACAGATGGCAACTAAAAACAAAATGAAGTGGCGTTGAATTTCTCAGCAATGAAACGTTATGATTATGTTGGGAATATGATGATTTAGGAGTTGCAAAGTAAGAGAAAAAAAACAGACTTAAATGAAAATGCGGTGCCGGGGTTGGGAGGGGAGGGGGGTATGGAAACATGACATCATGCGTTTAGCGCTCCTCTATCTGTAAAAGAGTTAACGACTTTGCTTATTCAGGTGCCTTATTTCCAGTGAGTGACAATGCGTCAGCATGTTTCCTAGACCACTTAGTGATCAAGGAAGAACTGGGCCCCGCAGAACTCACTGGCTATAACAAGCACAACGGACACATATTTAAAACGTTACAACAACATTACACAGTTATTTACCAGGTCTGCCGGTTCTTGAAGAAAAACAAGTTGCCAAAAAAAAAAAATGCAAACCAAGTGAAATCCACCAAATATCGCAGACCTTGAATCCTTCGTTTCAACTTCATTCTCCTCGTATACCGTGGCCCTTCGGTTCTGACAAAGAGACACGCAGAGCAAATATGACACCCGAGGGTAATAAACACAAAAACAAAATCAACGTTGAGTTGAGGCCTGGGAACCATTTGATGATAGTCGAGAGCGGCGTTTCTGTGTAAACGCTGTTACATGCATGCGTGTCGATGTGTGTCTGAGTCAAACGAAAATGCCCTTTGGAGGCCTGAAGCAAAGAAAAATGGGTTTGTTCTATTTCACCGGCGCAAGCGACAAACGGTTGAGAAATTGTAGAAGCATAAACTCATCCAGTAGAAAAACAGTACAGTTAAAACATACCCCATTAGATCTACAAACAGATCTGTGAAGATGGTGAGGACCTGTTGCAGGTCGGAGGACCTGTAGAACACTGGATGCACGAGGTCAGACATTCTAGATCGTACGACCATAGACGTCATGACTCATCATGACACATTTCACACCCAGACTGAACTGCTCTGAGCAGATTGAATGGTTAACTCATTGCATTGACATGTGATCTCCTTTTCATTTTAGTAAATATGTGACAGAGGAACAGTCTATTTATATATGTCTACAGGGAAATATTCATACAGTATTCATAAAACAAGTAGAAAGGCTCTCTTAAACACTCTTATAATACAATGCCCTGCAGAAGCATTCAGACCATGGACTAATTCTCACTTTTAAAGCAAAGTAGCCGTTATATTTTCTGTATAAAATAACCTCACTCTGTTTCATTGGTCACACTGTGAAACTGCAGGAAAGGTGTGAAAATGAATAATAAAGATCATTTCATGGAGCTAGTACAGAGTGGCTGAAAGTGGAGTAAAGGTGCACTAGTCAACAATATCAAGAGCTCTATATAAAACTGGCTTGTTAGGCAGAGTGGCAAGAAAGAAGCCATTACTCAAAAAGAACCATGTCTAAGCATGTGTCGAGTTTGCCAGAAAGAATGAGAGTCACCCGGTTAAAATGTGGGGAAAGGTTTTGTGGTGAGACCAAGATAAAGCGTTTTGGCCAAAATCCAAAATGCTATGTGTGCTGCAACTCTACCACCGCCCATGCCTCAGGAAACACCTTCCCTACAGTAAAGTATGGTGATGTCAGCATCATGCTCTGTGTGGGTGCTTTTCGTCAGCAGGACCTGGGCCTCTTGTTATAATTGAAAGACGAATGGATGGAGCAAAATACAGGGATGTACTGCAAGATAACCTGGTTCAATCCCCTAAACAAACTGAAGCTTGGTCGAAATTTCATATTTTGAGCAAGATAACAATCCCAAGCACAAGGCCAAAGCAACATTGGAGTGGCCCGAAAACAAAAAAAAAAGTTGAATGTCCTACAGTGGTCCAGGCAAAATCCTGAGGCAAATCTGTCAAGAGGAATGGACAAAAATCTCCCACAAACAAGCAAATCTGCTAGACGTACCCCAAAAAACTTAACGCTGACATTGCAGTAAAATGGGGCTCTACCAAATATTTATGTGTTGGGTTTGATTACTTATGGAAGCAGCTTATTTCAGTTTTTTTATTTTCTTTAAAATATCTGCTGACGAATAACAAGCGTCGGCCTTGAAAATGAGCATCTTTCAGCCGGCGGAATGTTATTGAGGAAGCCTGCGTTTGCAGCACGGGCATATATAGCTGTAGCACAGATTCCTTTGACATTGCGCTCGTAGAGGAGGGACGATTTCAAAGTGTTACAAAACGGGGGAAATTAATTGAGAAAACAAATCGTTCCCCGCCTCTTGGCTGCAATAATATCTTATTGTAGTTTGCGTTAGGGGATCATGCATCGGCGAGTTTTCCAGTCCGGCGTTAGAAGTATTATAAACATCTCAGCATCCAAAGCCACATTTGCAAAGGTAATAAGCTAGCTAGCTGTCTATTGTTAGTTATTTGTTGACATGACTATACCAGTTTATTAACTAATGATCGGCGACCAGAGTTAGCTAGTGGTAGTTAATTGTCAAAATGTAAGAAACATTTTATATATCTATTTTGTGTTTTCGTTTGTAGCAAAATGTATTTATATCAGTAGCTACCTAGCCAGGTACGAAAAAGCACAGTGCGATTGTGAGCAACATGGCTTATTCTTCAAAGCTGTCGCAATATATGAACTTAATTTGGAGATTGTTGTTAGCTCGTCGGCTAATGTTATGTTTAATTTAAATTGGCTACAAAGATAAGTTATTGGTTAGTCTTGGCGCCCTTGCTCCGCGTAGCTAGTCCAATTTTATCTGACAAGTTGACTAAACTGACTAACTTTAGTTAGCTAGTAAGATAACAACGTTTGTAGCGAAAGGGAATGTTATCAAAGTCGATAGTTATTCTATTCCCAGTTAGATAAGTCGTTTTAATGTGAAGCTAGTTATATGGTAACGTTAGGTTTAACCGTCATGTGTGGAAGTTGGGTAAATATATAGCTAATTAACAAGTACAGGTTACTAACAAGTTGAACTGGCTACTATATCATGGCCACGCCCCCCCAAATAAATAAATAAATAAAATAAATAAATAATATAATACTGTATAACTAATTAACCTTTGAAAATGACCTTTACCCGATACTACGCTCATTTAAGTTAGTTTAACCTGAAAATATTATTTAAGTAATAAATTATCTGACGTTAAAGCCTTACAAGGAACATGTAAAGGGCCTTTGCCCTGCAGTGCAACAGAATGTTCACTCAAAGTGCACAAAGAGTAATTAAGTACTTCCATTTTCCTCAAAATTATTTTAAAAAAAAAGTATATATATAATGGTAATATCCACGCTATACGCTGTAATCAGTTATTTAAAATTAACTTTCTTGTTTACAGTTGGCCAACTGTGCCTCAGGCTGGTGTTTAGGCCCGATAGATGCACGCACACAAATTAAGTTCTGATTTCATGTGAACATGTCACATTATTTCTGCCAGTCTAAATTTGGGTTAATTTAACCTTAATCAAACATTTATAACCTTTATAAGAAAACATTTATAACCTTTATCAAAAACATTTTCTCTGATCTGTCTGGCTATTAGTTGACCTTTTACTCTGAGACAAACATTTGGAAAATGTTATATATTTTAATGTTAATATTTTGATGGTTCATTGTACGTTTTCGTTTTCTTTTTTTGTACAGGCAGTGGAGCGAGAAGCATGTGTGTCACGAGCTTTAGCGATGTGCCCCCCCATCCTCCGTCAGACACAGTGCAGGACACTACACAACACCAGGAAGGTAAGACCACCATCACTACCTAACGCTGCACCAGAGGGGTACGAACCATATTTGTGCTCTTAAACACTTCAAAGCATAACCCTCACAATTTGGTTGCCCAGAGAGTTACAAACACACTCGCGAGCCAAACACTTTTTGTTTCTAGAAAAAATGTAACGTGCGTCAACTTGGGCACAGTCGAAATGCAGTTTTCTTCAATTTCTAGACGGTTTTGATGCATATTTTACCTTACATGTGTAGAATGAGTGTGTCATACTACGCTCATTTAAGTTAGTTTAACCTGAAAATATTATTCAAGTAATACATTGTCTGATGTTAAAGCCTTACAAGGAACATGTAAAGGGCCTTTGCCCTGCAGTGCAACAGAATGTTCACTCAGTGCACAAAGAGTAATTAAGTACTTCCATTTTCCTCAAAATTATTTAAAAAATATATAAACATCGAACAAAAAGTTAGGAAATTTGTGTTTGGTAGATTATTTCTCTGTTGTAACAATGCTTCTTGGCAATACATTTTATAGCGTTGGAAAGCCTGTTTATTTCCCTTTTAAATGGTGCCCCATTTGTAAGGAACATGCATTTGTGGGATGAGCAGCACAGCTGAGTATGTGGGTTGTGCCCATGAAAAATTTGCCAAATCTTCTCTGCCAATGCCAAACAGCTTATTCTGCTGTTGCTATTGACTCTTGTTTTGAGCTTCCGGTACCCCCAGGTGTTGACAATCAGGTGCCTGATTGGCAGCACCTGTGAGCATGGGCCCTGCTACAGTGGTCAATTGGTGTCTGCTCCAAGAATCGGCATGCCACGTTTGTCTGATCTCGATAAGGCCCGTGCGATAGGGCAACTTCAAGCTGGTGTTCCGCAAAAGCAAGTTGCGGCATTATTTGGAGTGAGCCCTAGTACCATCTCCAAACTGAAGGCCAAGTTCCACGAAACGGGGGATGTCAGAGACAGACCGCGAAGTGGGCGTCCCAAGAAGAAGACACCCCAAGAAGACCGGTTCCTCACCCTTTCAGCACTTAGGAACCGTAGGCTGTCTTCTACAGATTTGCAGTCAAGGTTTGCAGGACGATATGGCACACGGCTCTCGGCCCAGACAATCCGGAACAGACTGCACGCAGCCAATCTCCGGGCTCATAGGGCTGCCAGGAGGCCTGCCATGACTGCCCTTCACCGTCAGGCCTGTTTGCGCTGGTGTCGTCAACACCTGCACTGGAACCTGAACATGTCGAGGAACGTTATGCTCAGCGATGAGTCCAGATTCTGCCTACGGAAGTTGGATCGTAGGGTCAAAGTGTGGAGAAGACGGGGAGAATGCTATTCTGATTGCTGCACCGATAGAGTAACACCTTTTGGTGGAGGCAGTGTGATGGTGTGGGGCGGCATCTCCATCACTGGAAAAACGAGGCTTTTCATCATTGGAGGCAATCTCAATGCAGAGAGATATCGAGATGAGATTCTGCAACCAGTGGCAATCCCATATTTCCACAGTCTGGGACCGAACTCCATCCTCCAAGATGGCAACGCTCGCCCCCACAGAGCGGGGTTTATCAGAGACTACCTCCAGAATTTGGGAGTAGAGAGAATGGAATGGCCTGCCAACAGTCCTGACCTCAACCCAATTGAACACTTGTGGGATCAGCTTGGGCGTGCTGTTTGTGCTAGAGTGACCAACACAACCACGTTGGCTGACTTGCGACAAATCCTGGTTGAGGAGTGGAATGCCATCCCACAGCAGTGTGTGACCACGCTGGTGATCAGCATGAGGAGGAGGTGCCAGGCTGTTGTGGCTGTGTATGGTTATTCCACACGCTACTGAGGCTCCTGACTGTTTGTTAAATTAATAAATTGTAAAATTGCCAATATGTCTTGTTTCTTCCTGGTTACTGATAGACTTCAGTCATCCAATCCACCAAACAACACCAAACAAGAGTCACTAGCAACAGCAGAATAAGCTGTTTGGCATTGGCAGAGAAGATTTGGCAAATTTTACATGGGCGCAACCCACATACTCAGCTGTGCTGCTCATCCCACAAATGCATGTTCCTTACAAATGGGGCACCATTTAAAAGGGAAATAAACAGGCTTTCCAACGGTATAAAATGTATTGCCAAGAAGCATTGTTACAACAGAGAAATAATCTCCCAAACACAAATTTCTATGTTTATATATAATGGTAATATCCACGCCATACTCAGAATGGTTTTTGTAATCTGGGCTTTTTTTTTTTTGTGTAATATGGTACTACCATAGAATATTTAGTTATCAGTTATTTTAAATTAACTTTCTTGTTTACAGTTGGCCAACTGTGCCTCATGCTGGTGTTTAGGCCCGATAGATGCATGCACACAAATTAAGTTCTGATATCATGTGAAATCACCCCCCAGACACGGAACAAAATGAGAATGATTACATTTAAATTTTAAATTACATTTGTACCTGTAATAATTTTATGTACTGGTGTAGATTATTGGAAGGTCATTTTTGTGTGATGTAACAACACCTTGAGAAATGTGCCACCTCACTGCAGCTCAGCTCAGTGAAAGAAACCCCACAGGCCACAGAGGAGGAGGTGGGGGCCTTCACCAAGCTTATAGAGGCCATGGGCTTCACCGGACCCCTCAAATACAACAAATGGGTAAGCTGCCTGGCTACATATCCTCATCTCGTCTCTGTGGTTTATAGCGGCTCCGGTGAATGGACGAATGTGATTGGCTGCAGCTGAATTCGCGGCTCGTTCGTTTTCGGTCTCTCTGCGAGAGGGTGAAGAAGAGAACACGCTCGTCAGTTGAGGTCGAATGTTATGGAGGCGGTTACAGCCTGAAGGTGACGTAGGCTATTAAAGACCCGATTGCCTATGAAATAATTTCTTATAAAGAAGGCTATGTTGTTTTTGATTCGGGCCTCTTGGAAACCAGTAACACAGAATGCAGAACTTGTGAAACCATGGCCTTTTCTTTTAGGCCTCGCGGACTGGCATCCCTCACTCTGTTTTATTGTAAGGACGTAAGGGCATAAGCATTAGGCTCAAGCTGCACAGGGCCCTGGCACACGTGACCGGCAGCTGTAGCCGACTCTGGCTGCCCACAGTGGATCTCACCCAGGGCCCGCATGCCTCTCTCCTTACACCACTGCCACACCAGCCAAACCCCTGCTTTTATAACGTGTGAATTAGGTGTCCATAATGGTCAAATGTAACAAAAAATAAATAAATCTGACAGGTTTGGCATGGATTGGTTAAAGTGTCCGTGCGTTGCACTAGTCAAGGTTTAGCTACCTCCCTCTTCAGCTGCTGCCAAACTCAGGATGCTAGCCGATTGGCTAATGTTGAACAAACTCAGCATGGAATCTATGGGTTAATGCTGAACCGACTCCGGAATCTATGGCTTAATTCTGAACAAACTCCGGAATCTATGGGTTAATGCTGAACAAACTCTGGAATCTATGGCTTAATTCTGAACAAACTCCGGAATCTATGGGTTAATGCTGAACAAACTCCGGAATCTATGGGTTAATGCTGAACAAACTCTGGAATCTATGGATTAATGCTGAACAAACTCCGGAATCTATGGATTAATGCTGAACAAACTCCGGAATCGATGGGTTAATGCTAAACAAATGTTTCTTGTTCCGCAGAAAATTAAGATCGCTGCCTTGCGTATGTACACATGCTGCGTCGAGAGGATCAATTATGATGACTTCTTTGCAAGTAAGTTTCAAGGGAAACCCGTACTGAGGTCTAATGTGAGCTTATACGTTGGGAAAGTGACTGGCCACAGGCTTGATTAGGTTATAAATGGTAACAAGCTCAAGGATGGCCAATGCCCTTGTAGCTTTCAGTGGCTGTAAAGATTTATTGCTCAAAGCCGTTAGCCAGGGTGAGCAAAGACTAATTTAATATTTGTGACTGCACAGGGGCAACACTAAACCCAACCACAACCTGAGATGGGTTTCAATTAATGGTGGGACATTTTCACAATTTCTTAGAAAGTCTGGAGTTTGTGGTCAATCTTTTTTCTGTTGGTCTGCCCGGAGCTCAGAGGAGCTTTAGAGGATGGGACTCTGGTGGGTGCAGTACAGAGTGGTGATCCTGTACCTCTCTGCTGTATTTAGGAAAGCCAGGAGGGGCTGTACTGTACAGTTTTTCTAGTTAAAATAATAGCCAAGTCCCAAAGTTACCAACGCAAACAAAAATGTTCAAATGTGCCTACTGGGACGGTCTTTCATTGGCATAGTGAAATATATATTTGACACTTTGCAGCTTGGGCATGCTGTTTTTATAGCAGGCGAAAAACAGGTGGGACGAGGCTGGGTGTGAAAGCTGGGTTGTGATTCAGGAATAGGGGTTCTGACACTGTACTGTTTGTCTGTGGTGATTTGCTCAGTGTGTACTGTAGTGGTTTATGAATGCATGCTGAGTGTGTACTGTAGTGGTTTATGAATACATGCTGAGTGTGTACTGTAGTGGTTTATGAATACATGCTGAGTGTGTACTGTAGTGGTTTATGAATACATGCTGAGTGTGTACTGTAGTGTTTTATGAATACATACTGAGTATGTACTGTAGTGGTTTATGAATACATGCTGAGTGTGTACTGTAGTGGTTTATGAATACATGCTGAGTGTGTACTGTAGTGGTTTATGAATACATGCTGAGTGTACTGTAGTGGTTTATGAATACATGCTGAGTGTACTGTAGTGTTTTATGAATACATACTGAGTGTGTACTGTAGTGGTTTATGAATACATGCTGAGTGTGTACTGTAGTGGTTTATGAATACATGCTGAGTGTGTACTGTAGTGGTTTATGAATACATGCTGAGTGTGTACTGTAGTGGTTTATGAATACAAACTGAGTGTGTACTGTAGTGGTTTATGAATACATGCTGAGTGTGTACTGTAGTGGTTTATGAATACATGCTGAGTGTGTACTGTAGTGGTTTATGAATACATGCTGAGTGTGTACTGTAGTGGTTTATGAATACATGCTGAGTGTGTACTGTAGTGGTTTATGAATACATGCTGAGTGTGTACTGTAGTGGTTTATGAATTCATGCTGAGTGTGTACTGTAGTGGTTTATGAATACATGCTGAGTGTGTACTGTAATGGTTTATGAATACATGCTGAGTAGGGGTGGGACGATTCAATCTCATAACGATTCGATTCGTTTCCGATTCTTTAGGCAAAGGTTAGATGCATCATAATATCTTACGTTTGACCACGATTCGATTCGGTTCGATTAATTTCGATACTTTAAAAAAAAGTAATAGGCATGCTAATGTGATTTGATACCGATACATTCAGCAGTAATTAAATATTCAATTAGAACCTTACACCAAGTTCACAGCATTATGTTTATTGTTAAGGCATGCCATACATTTTGCAGCTGTCTGCAGCAAATAATGCAGCAATAAACATGACTAACAGTGTATTTTCTAAAGTTGCCCTATTTAGGTTATTGTTTTTCAAACAGTGTCAGACATGGTACCCTAATACAGTTCCTTTATTTACAAAATGAAAATGGCAAAATGTATAACAATTACTAAACTGGGGCAAGAAAAATGAAATAGCCTATAGGTTAGTGTCATGCATAGTACTTTCCTAAATCTTAGTACGATCTAGAACTTCGGTGGAGCAAGATGCCCATCCATCCGTAGTTAAAGCTACTCTCGTAGCGTTTTGCAAGGACCGTCGAACAGTTTTCTTCACCTCTTCATACAGAGCAGGTATACATTTTTCACTCAAATATTTTATGCATGGTATGGTGTATCTAGGTTCCACGACATTCATTTTGTGAATCGGACAGTTAACGTAGTAATAATTATTTGAACGTTAAGACATTGGAAATAGTCTTACTATTTTTGTTTTTTGTCTCTAACGTCTACTTGATTTTGAATAGGAAATGGTTTAAATTTAAATATCAGAAAGCACTTTACAATTAACTGTCTGGACACGGTATGTGTATAAAAACTAATAAAAACAATTATACAAAAAAATAGAACTGTTTGGCCATTTCTCCAGGAAACTCAGGGGAAGTGTCAATGAGTTTAGCTTGCTAACCAGCTTGCTGTCCTTCACGTCAATTGTGTATCGTCGGCTCAAATGGTTTATCATGTTTGCGGTGTTGCCTGTGTATCTGATTTCTACTTGGCAGATCTTGCATATTGCAGCGGTTTTGTCAAGTACACCCTCCTTCTTTCTAAACCCGAAATGCTTCCATACCACTGATTTTATGTTCGGAACATCGCAAGTTCTGTAAGTTTCTGTCTCTTTTGTCGCACTCAGCGAGCACGCAGCTAGTTTCGCTCAGATCTGTCCGTCTCATTGTCGCTTGATTCCCGCCTGTCCCGACTTTCAACTCACGCTTACGTGGGGGTTGGAGCAGAAACATGGATTGAAGCTGGTCAAAACAGTTTTAAAAGTAGTCGTGTCTTAGAAATATTTTATATATTTTAAATAATTTTTGAATAAATGAATACATGTGCACATTCATTTAAAATGCGATATTAATCGATGCTTATCGATTCGAATCTTACAGATCGATGCAGTTGTATTTACACATTCGGATCGATGCACCGCGATGCATCGGTGCATTGTCCCACCCCTAATGCTGAGTGTGTACTGTAGTGGTTTATGAATACATGCTGAGTGTGTACTGTAGTGGTTTATGAATACATGCTGAGTGTGTACTGTAGTGGTTTATGAATACATGCTGAGTGTACTGTAGTGGTTTATGAATACATGCTGAGTGTACTGTAGTGTTTTATGAATACATACTGAGTGTGTACTGTAGTGGTTTATGAATACATGCTGAGTGTGTACTGTAGTGGTTTATGAATACATGCTGAGTGTGTACTGTAGTGGTTTATGAATACATGCTGAGTGTGTACTGTAGTGGTTTATGAATACATGCTGAGTGTGTACTGATGTCGTTCTCTTACCCACAGAATGTTCCCTCCCCGACACACTGAACTCCTGGTTTCTAGTGGCCCAGCTCCACGTGTGGTGAGTACCCAAAACTAAGGCGCACCAAACTTCAAACTTCTTCACCACAACAGGTCAGTTGGAATAGGAATGTTTGCGCTGACCGGAGCAGGCTAGTCAGCTAGCTTTACTGCCATTCTTTCTTCTGTTAAACAAAATGTTAAATCGTTGGTCTCTTGTAGTGTTCAGATAGGGGTAGATATGTTTGTCGTTCACATTTTTGCTTCTAAATTTCTCCATGGGAGATTGGTGTGTGGACTGAGATGAGGGGGTGTGTTGAGTAGGGTGTGAGGACTGAGATGAGAGGGGGTGCGTTGAGTAGGGTGTGAGGACTGAGATGAGAGGGGGTGTGTTGAGTAGGGTGTGAGGACTGAGATGAGAGGGGGTGCGTTGAGTAGGGTGTGAGGACTGAGATGAGAGGGGGTGTGTTGAGTAGGGTGTGAGGACTGATGAGAGGGGGTGTGTTGAGTAGGGTGTGAGGACAGATGAGAGGGGGTGTGTTGAGTAGGGTGTGAGGACTGAGATGAGAGGGGCTGTGTTGAGTAGGGTGTGAGGACTGAGATGAGAGTGTGTTGAGTAGGGTGTGAGGACTGAGATGAGAGGGGGTGCGTTGAGTAGGGTGTGAGGACTGAGATGAGAGGGGGTGTGTTGAGTAGGGTGTGAGGACTGAGATGAGAGGGGGTGCGTTGAGTAGGGTGTGAGGACTGAGATGAGAGGGGGTGTGTTGAGTAGGGGGTGAGGACTGAGATGAGAGGGGGTGTGTTGAGTAGGGTGTGAGGACTGAGATGAGAGGGGGTGCGTTGAGTAGGGTGTGAGGACTGAGATGAGAGGGGGTGCGTTGAGTAGGGTGTGAGGACTGAGATGAGAGGGGGTGGGTTGAGTAGGGTGTGAGGACTGATGAGAGGGGGTGCGTTGAGTAGGGTGTGAGGACTGAGATGAGAGGGGGTGTGGTGAGTAGGGTGTGAGGACTGAGATGAGAGGGGGTGTGTTGAGTAGGGTGTGAGGACTGAGATGAGAGGGGGTGTGTTGAGTAGGGTGTGAGGACTGAGATGAGAGGGGGTGTGTTGAGTAGGGTGTGAGGACTGAGATGAGAGGGGGTGTGTTGAGTAGGGTGTGAGGACTGAGATGAGAGGGGGTGCGTTGAGTAGGGTGTGAGGACTGAGATGAGAGGGGGTGCGTTGAGTAGGGTGTGAGGACTGAGATGAGAGGGGGTGCGTTGAGTAGGGTGTGAGGACTGAGATGAGAGGGGGTGCGTTGAGTAGGGTGTGAGGACTGAGATGAGAGGGGGTGCGTTGAGTAGGGTGTGAGGACTGAGATGAGAGGGGGTGCGTTGAGTAGGGTGTGAGGACTGAGATGAGAGGGGGTGCGTTGAGTAGGGTGTGAGGACTGAGATGAGAGGGGGTGCGTTGAGTAGGGTGTGAGGACTGAGATGAGAGGGGGTGCGTTGAGTAGGGTGTGAGGACTGAGATGAGAGGGGGTGCGTTGAGTAGGGTGTGAGGACTGAGATGAGAGGGGGTGCGTTGAGTAGGGTGTGAGGACTGAGATGAGAGGGGGTGCGTTGAGTAGGGTGTGAGGACTGAGATGAGATGGGGTGCAAGGGCAATGCAAAGCAAAGCCTGTGTCTGTGTGTCATATAATGTAGATGTCATGTAGGGTACAATGCTGATGGGAATGCTTAGCCGGCGGCCATTTTCTTTCCGCTTTCTCTCGTTCGCCACCTGCTTGACCTCGGCTGACACGGGTTTAAATGAAATGGCCTCACCTTACCCAGCATGCCTTGGGAGGCGTTTTGTGAGGAGGCGTCGCAGTGAATTGCATGCGATAGCGGAGGTGCCTTGTTGTGAGGGGGCTATTTCAGTGTGGTATTATAACTGATCCTCTTAGGGTCTGACTGCTTTGGTCTGGAGAGCTGAGTGTTGTCTTTCCAACTGCACTTGTTGCCTGGAGGTGACATCGTTGGCATCAGAGATTAGAAATTCAAATGGGACGGCTAACACGAGTGTTTTACTGTGTAATTGGCTTCTGCCACGATGCTCAAATGACTTTCTACCCATCTGCACTGATGGCCTGTGGGTAATGTTGTTCATTTAGGGAGACTGTGTGGAGGTTCCGCTTCATATTGTGTAGGGCTGGGTATCTTTCAAGATTTTTCGATACCATTTCCGATACTGTTACCTGGGATATGATACCGATATCAAATCGATACTTTTATCGATACCTTTCTTTGCTGAGGGTAAACCCATTTTTCTACAATATCCAAAACATCTCAAATGGTTCAGTGATTAATGTTGTAAACTCAAACAGCTGTATAAAATGAACAAAATTATGATTTAAGCAATATCTGATCAAAGAATAAAAACAAAGTGCAAAGTGCCACACATTTCAGCGGCATTTAAAATACGATTTGGTTATTGAAGAATGTGATTAACGGTTTCAAATGGCTCTTATAATATACGCAATATTTTTTCGGACAATGTTTAACCTTATAGATTAAATTGTGCTCAATTTTGACTGTTTTCTTACTTTTAGACTAGTTGACTAGTCTAAGTTTAAACTTCCGTTTAAACGTCAGGGAAATGAGTCGTTGGGAACATCCCTACTTAGGATGTTTTTGTGCTCGATGGCTGAGTGTAAAGTTTACGAAAAAATCGGTCTGTACGATAAATCTATTTACTGCAGTAGCGCCCGTGCAATAGCCTGTGTGTGAGGAAAAAACTATTTTCATTTTACGTGTGAAGTGAATCGATGCGCCTCGATATTCTATTTGGTAGTTGTAGTCTATCGTGCGATTAAAAACCATGTCTCCGTCTGCGTAGAGTCCATACATTGAACACCAAATCCCACAATTCCTAGCAAACAATCCCCTTTTCCTCAGCGAGTCGAGCGAGCTAGCTATCTATCTGGGACACTGGGATGACGACAAAATGAAGAAGTATTTTCACGTATTAAATCAAAGTAAAGTAGGAGAAGTGCAAAACAAAACCCCCAAACGAGCCCGCAAGGAATCACTGCCAAATAAAGAGTGCGAACACAAGCTGGCTAGCATAAACAGTATGTTTGTATTTTCTGTTTGTGTTTCTTTGTGTTTTAATCTAATGTTGCTGATTACATCTTAATTACGTATTAATGGTTGCATATTAATTAATGTCTCGACGCAAACTGCAATGTCAGGTACATTGTATCCTGATCATTCAAATACTTCCGGGTAAGAGAGGAGTGGTAGTGGGGAGTGAAGAATATTGGGACGCAGCCCTGGCGTAAAGGTGACTCAGGATGTGCTACACGGCTCTGCTCCCTGCTACAGGCTGTGTCTGGTGAGGATGAGACAGGAAGGACGCGAGGGGAAGTATATGTGCCGCTACATTGTGCACTCCATGTGGGAGGATGTGGAACAGAGGATCAAAATCATGGGGGTGAGTAACACACCTCCACCCAAAATAAGAACTGAATTATTAATATTCATTGACCTGACAGTTTTTCAGAGCATAACCATTTTCGACATATTTGAATAATAAAGCGCGTAACCAGTTAGCCACCCACTATCATCACTTTTAATTTTTTAATTCCCACTAATTGGGTTATACATTGAGTATATGGTTTTCTCCATACATACATACATACAAACAAAACACTACAAACAAGAACAAAAAAGCCACGCATAAACATCCACAAAACAAACATTTTCAAATCAATATTCAAAATGCAAACGCAGAAAAGATGATAACAAGAAATCAGAATCAGGCAGTGCATGCAGCTGTTATCGTAAACATACTCTGTACACCTCATCCACATAATTACCATTAGTCAGTAGCCCATTATCAGGACTGCACTGGAAGGATGTGCTATTGCGCTGTGTTTATGCTATCAGGACTGCACTGGAAGGATGTGCTATTGCGCTGTGTTTATGCTATCAGGACTGCACTGGAAGGATGTGCTATTGCGCTGTGTTTATGCTATCAGGACTGCACTGGAAGGATGTGCTATTGCGCTGTGTTTATGCTATCAGGACGGCACTGGAAGGATGTGCTATTGCGCTGTGTTTATGTTATCAGGACTGCACTGGAAGGATGTGCTATTGCGCTGTGTTTATGCTATCAGGACTGCACTGGAAGGATGTGCTATTGCGCTGTGTTTATGCTATCAGGACGGCACTGGAAGGATGTGCTATTGCGCTGTGTTTATGCTATCAGGATTGCACTGGAAGGATGTGCTATTGCGCTGTGTTTATGCTATCAGGACTGCACTGGAAGGATGTGCTATTGCGCTGTGTTTATGCTATCAGGACTGCACTGGAAGGATGTGCTATTGCGCTGTGTTTATGCTATCAGGACGGCACTGGAAGGATGTGCTATTGCGCTGTGTTTATGCTATCAGGACGGCACTGGAAGGATGTGCTATTGCGCTGTGTTTATGCTATCAGTACTGCACTGGAAGGATGTGCTATTGCGCTGTGTTTATGCTATCAGGACTGCACTGGAAGGATGTGCTATTGCGCTGTGTTATCAGGACTGCACTGGAAGGATGTGCTATTGCGCTGTGTTTATGTTATCAGGACTGCACTGGAAGGATGTGCTATTGCACTGTGTTTATGCTATCAGGACTGCACTGGAAGGATGTGCTATTGCGCTGTGCTTATGCTATCAGGACTGCACTGGAATGATGTGCTATTGCGCTGTGTTTATGTTATCAGGACTGCACTGGAAGGATGTGCTATTGCGCTGTGTTTATGCTATCAGGACTGCACTGGAAGGATGTGCTATTGCGCTGTGTTTATGCTATCAGGACTGCACTGGAAGGATGTGCTATTGCGCTGTGTTTATGCTATCAGGACTGCACTGGAAGGATGTGCTATTGCGCTGTGTTTATGCTATCAGGACTGCACTGGAAGGATGTGCTATTGCGCTGTGTTTATGCTATCAGTACTGCACTGGAAGGATGTGCTATTGCGCTGTGTTTATGCTATCAGGACTGCACTGGAAGGATGTGCTATTGCGCTGTGTTTATGCTATCAGGATGGCACTGGAAGGATGTGCTATTGCGCTGTGTTTATGCTATCAGGACTGCACTGGAAGCATGTGCTATTGCGCTGTGTTTATGCTATCAGGACTGCACTGGAAGGATGTGCTATTGCGCTGTGTTTATGCTATCAGGACTGCACTGGAAGCATGTGCTATTGCGCTGTGTTTATGCTATCAGGACTGCACTGGAAGCATGTGCTATTGCGCTGTGTTTATGTTATCAGGACTGCACTGGAAGGATGTGCTATTGCGCTGTGTTTATGCTATCAGGACTGCACTGGAAGGATGTGCTATTGCGCTGTGTTTATGCTATCAGGACTGCACTGGAAGCATGTGCTATTGCGCTGTGTTTATGTTATCAGGACTGCACTGGAAGGATGTGCTATTGCGCTGTGTTTATGCTATCAGGACTGCACTGGAAGCATGTGCTATTGCGCTGTGTTTATGCTATCAGGACTGCACTGGAAGGATGTGCTATTGCGCTGTGTTTATGCTATCAGGACTGCACTGGAAGGATGTGCTATTGCGCTGTGTTTATGCTATCAGGACTGCACTGGAAGGATGTGCTATTGCGCTGTGTTTATGTTATCAGGACTGCACTGGAAGGATGTGCTATTGCGCTGTGTTTATGCTATCAGGACTGCACTGGAAGGATGTGCTATTGCGCTGTGTTTATGCTATCAGGACTGCACTGGAAGGATGTGCTATTGCGCTGTGTTTATGCTATCAGTACTGCACTGGAAGGATGTGCTATTGCACTGTGTTTATGCTATCAGGATGGCACTGGAAGGATGTGCTATTGCGCTGTGTTTATGTTATCAGGACTGCACTGGAAGGATGTGCTATTGCGCTGTGTTTATGCTATCAGGACTGCACTGGAAGGATGTGTTATTGCGCTGTGTTTATGCTATCAGGACGGCACTGGAAGGATGTGCTATTGCGCTGTGTTTATGTTATCAGGACTGCACTGGAAGGATGTGCTATTGCGCTGTGTTTATGCTATCAGGACTGCACTGGAAGGATGTGCCATTGCGCTGTGTTTATGCTATCAGGACTGCACTGGAAGGATGTGCTATTGCGCTGTGTTTATGCTATCAGGACTGCACTGGAAGGATGTGCTATTGCGCTGTGTTTATGCTATCAGGACGGCACTGGAAGGATGTGCTATTGCGCTGTGTTTATGTTATCAGGACTGCACTGGAAGGATGTGCTATTGCGCTGTGTTTATGCTATCAGGACTGCACTGGAAGGATGTGTTATTGCGCTGTGTTTATGCTATCAGGACGGCACTGGAAGGATGTGCTATTGCGCTGTGTTTATGCTATCAGGACTGCACTGGAAGGATGTGCCATTGCGCTGTGTTTATGCTATCAGGACTGCACTGGAAGGATGTGCTATTGCGCTGTGTTTATGTTATCAGGACTGCACTGGAAGGATGTGCCATTGCGCTGTGTTTATGCTATCAGGACTGCACTGGAAGGATGTGCCATTGCGCTGTGTTTATGCTATCAGGACTGCACTGGAAGGATGTGCTATTGCGCTGTGTTTATGCTATCAGGACTGCACTGGAAGGATGTGCTATTGCGCTGTGTTTATGCTATCAGGACTGCACTGGAAGGATGTGTTATTGCGCTGTGTTTATGTTATCAGGACTGCACTGGAAGGATGTGCTATTGCGCTGTGTTTATGCTATCAGGACGGCACTGGAAGGATGTGCCATTGCGCTGTGTTTATGTTATCAGGACTGCACTGGAAGGATGTGCCATTGCGCTGTGTTTATGCTATCAGGACGGCACTGGAAGGATGTGCCATTGCGCTGTGTTTATGTTATCAGGACTGCACTGGAAGGATGTGCTATTGCGCTGTGTTTATGCTATCAGGACTGCACTGGAAGGATGTGTTATTGCGCTGTGTTTATGTTATCAGGACTGCACTGGAAGGATGTGCTATTGCGCTGTGTTTATGCTATCAGGACGGCACTGGAAGGATGTGCTATTGCGCTGTGTTTATGCTATCAGGACGGCACTGGAAGGATGTGCCATTGCGCTGTGTTTATGTTATCAGGACTGCACTGGAAGGATGTGCCATTGCGCTGTGTTTATGCTATCAGGACTGCACTGGAAGGATGTGCCATTGCGCTGTGTTTATGCTATCAGGACTGCACTGGAAGGATGTGTTATTGCGCTGTGTTTATGCTAAGCTCTGTTTAGCGTGCATTGTTTTGGTAAGATGTGGAAGGTCCTGGTTGTCACGTCGTCCTATCTCTCTTCAGCTCTGAGTCGCTGCTACTGCCCCTCGCTGCCACTCATTGGCTCCCTGCCTTCCCTGGCATTGCCCCTCGCTGCTGCTCATTGGCTCCCTGCCTTCCCTGGCGTTGCCGCTCATTGGCTCTCTGCCTCCCCTGGCGTTGCCCCTCGCTGCTGCTCATTGGCTCCCTGCCTCCCCTGGCGTTGCCCCTCGCTGCTGCTCATTGGCTCCCTGCCTCCCCTGGCGTTGCCCCTCGCTGCCGCTCATTGGCTCCCTGCCTCTCTTGGCATTGCCCATACGTTTTGACAGCCAGGAGGTACCTCTCAAATCCAGGTGCAGGTGGGCTCTGAGCGAGACATTGCGCTAAATGTGTCCTCTGTGTTCATGGGTTACGCAGTGCTGGGCCTTTGGCCCTGTCTTTCAGCCCATGTAAGATCACTGGCCAAGGTTAGCCACCGTGCATTCACTTTTATTCCAAGGGCTCATACTGGGGATGCAGATTCTGAGCTGTACTCCATGACCCTGCAAGATCTGTTAAGAAAGCATCGTCATTCAAGCAAGATATTCATCTATAATTGGTCCTCAACTTTGAACAGAACACGACCGTGTTTGCTTTCAGTTCTTACATTTAAAATCTCAGTTTACTCGCAAGGTAAAGATTTATAAATTTGAACAAGAAAACTACAATTTAATTTGCCACCTTCAAATTTCATATATGAAATGGATTAATTTAAAGTTCACTTGTGATCGGCGGCCTGCTAAACGGATGCACCAATGATTGGTTTAAAATGTAAATGGCCTTGTAAGTTGCAGTTGGTGTGAATGAACCCGGAATATTTGAGGCAGGATAGAGAGGCCCACTATTTGACCTGCAGTCTCCCAGATGGAAGGCAGAAGGTGTGTGTAATTCTTTATTGAAGTGGCTCAAGTGGCTGTTGATGAGCCGTATTTAAGGTGGCGACCGTGCTGGGCTGCTGTCAATCTTGAGCAAGGCCAGAGCGGCCTGGACACAGCTGTGCAAACAGACCCTCAAGCACCAAGCCTCCTAACTCAACCTCTGCACAGTGCTGTCCTGTGAATGATATCTACTGTACACTGCTATCTGTGAGTGATATCTACTCTAAACTTCTATCTGTGAGTGATACCTACTGAACACTGCTATCTGCGAGACTGCGAGTGATACCTATTGCACACTGCTATCTGTGACTGACATCTACTGCACACAATCTGAGTGATACCTACTACACACTGCTATCTGTGAGTCATACCTCCTGCGCACTGCTCTCTGTGAGTGATACTCACCCACTACACTCTGCTTTCTGAGTGATACCCACCCTGCACACTGCTATCTGTGAGTGATGCTTACTGCATACTGCTCTCTGTGAGTGATGCTTACTGCATACTGCTCTCTGTGAGTGATAGTGATACCTACTCCTGAAAACTGCTACCTGTGAGTGATACCGACTGCACACTGCCATCCCGCCCCTGCACACTGCTATCTGCGAGTAATCCTACGAAAACATACAGCATAAATAGTACCTTTTGTCCACCTTCTGATTTATATTTTTCACTTTCTGAACCGATTTTTGGTCATAAATACTTTTTTGCGGTGAGGCTGTGTGGCTCGGCCCATGTATGAGTCCCCTGTGCGGGTTCTGGGGTTTGATTCCCCACCACGGCGCTTTCTGTGTTTCTCCACCACGGCTCTTTGTGTTTCTCCACCACGGCTCTTTGTGTTTCTCCACCACGGCTCTTTGTGTTTCTCCACCACTGCTCTTTGTGTTTCCCCACCACGGCTCTTTGTGTTTCTCCACCACGGCTCTTTGTGTTTCTCCACCACGGCTCTTTCTGTGTTGCAACCCCTTCTTCATCTGCTTTCCTCGTCTCAATAATAAACACGCTAAGAAGGGAAACGGTCTGTTCTCCTTCAGAAAAATAAAATGTGCTTTTTGTATAAAGATACCGAAAGCTTGAAAGTGGGCAATTTACTTTAGAAGTGAGAGATTGAGAGAGAGCGAGAGAGAGAGCGAGAGAGAGCGCGAGAGAGAGAGAGAGCGCGAGAGAGAGAGAGAGCGCGAGAGAGAGAGAGAGAGAGAGCGCGAGAGAGAGAGAGAGAGCGCGAGAGAGAGAGAGAGAGCGCGAGAGAGAGAGAGAGAGAGAGAGAAGAGTGAAATCACTGCTGTTCTCGTGCCACCATCCAGTGGCTTTTCCATGGTGTAACGCTTCTCTCTGGGGGACTTTAAATCAGAATATAATTTTCAGCCTGATTTTTATAAATGCTGTCATTTGGACCGTATTTACGTTTATGCTAATGTATAAATATTTATGTCATTATCAATGTTATTTAGTGGAGTTGAGGTGTGGAGTCCTGCCAGGGAACTGTAGGCTAATACTCGGATGGAAGGCACGCTCGGCGGCTTTTATTGGTCTCTTTAAATCATCAGCTGCCATCAGGTTTTAGGGTTAAACTCTTTCAGTTTGCTAATGAGCTGATGCAATCTCAGCCGGCCCTCCTACAACACCATCACACCACTCAGCACTCAGCCTGCCCCTCCTACAGCACCATCACACCACTCAGCCCTCCTACAGCACCATCACACCACTCAGCCCTCCTACAGCACCATCACACCACTCAGCCCTCCTACAACACCATCACACCACTCAGCACTCAGCCTGCCCCTCCTACAGCACCATCACACCACTCAGCCCTCCTACAGCACCATCACACCACTCAGCCCTCCTACAGCACCATCACACCACTCAGCCCTCCTACAACACCATCACACCACTCAGCCCTCCTACAGCACCATCACACCACTCAGCCCTCCTACAGCACCATCACACCACTCAGCCCTCCTACAGCACCATCACACCACTCAGCCCTCCTACAGCACCATCACACCACTCAGCCCTCCTACAGCACCATCACACCACTCAGCCCTCCTACAGCACCATCACACCACTCAGCCCTCCTACAGCACCATCACACCACTCAGCCCTCCTACAGCACCATCACACCACTCAGCCCTCCTACAACACCATCACACCACTCAGCCCTCCTACAACACCATCACACCACACAGCACCATCACACCACTCAGCCCTCCTACAGCACCATCACACCACTCAGCCCTCCTACAGCACCATCACACCACTCAGCCCTCCTACAGCACCATCACACCACTCAGCCCTCCTACAACACCATCACACCACTCAGCCCCTCCTACAGCACCATCACACCACTCAGCCCTCCTACAACACCATCACACCACTCAGCCCTCAGCCTGCCCCTCCTACAGCACCATCACACCACTCAGCCCCTCCTACAGCACCATCACACCACTCAGCCCTCCTACAACACCATCACACCACTCAGCCCTCAGCCTGCCCCTCCTACAGCACCATCACACCACTCAGCCCTCCTACAACACCATCACACCACTCAGCCCTCAGCCTGCCCCTCCTACAGCACCATCACACCACTCAGCCTTCCTACAGCACCATCACACCACTCAGCCCCTCCTACAGCACCATCACACCACTCAGCCCTCCTACAGCACCATCACACCACTCAGCCCTCAGCCTGCCCCTCCTACAGCACCATCACACCACTCAGCCCTCCTACAGCACCATCACACCACTCAGCCCTCAGCCTGCCCCTCCTACAACACCATCACACCACTCAGCCCTCAGCCTGCCCCTCCTACAGCACCATCACACCACTCAGCCCTCCTACAACACCATCACACCACTCAGCCCTCAGCCTGCCCCTCCTACAGCACCATCACACCACTCAGCCCTCCTACAACACCATCACACCACTCAGCCTTCCTACAGCACCATCACACCACTCAGCCCTCCTACAGCACCATCACACCACTCAGCCCTCCTACAGCACCATCACACCACTCAGCCCTCCTACAACACCATCACACCACTCAGCACTCAGCCTGCCCCTCCTACAGCACCATCACACCACTCAGCCTTCCTACAGCACCATCACACCACTCAGCCCTCCTACAGCACCATCACACCACTCAGCCCTCCTACAGCACCATCACACCACTCAGCCCTCAGCCTGCCCCTCCTACAACACCATCGTGTGGTGTGGCGGCGGTATCGTGTGGCAGCGGTAACGTGTGGTGTGGCAGCGGTATCGTGCGGTGTGCCGGCGGTATCGTGCGGTGTGCCGGCGGTATCGTGCGGTGTGCCGGCGGTATCGTGCGGTGTGCCGGCGGTATCGTGCGGTGTGCCGGCGGTATCGTGCGGTGTGGCGGCGGTAGCGTGCGGTGTGGCGGCGGTATCGCGCGGTGTGGCGGCGGTATCGCGCGGTGTGGCGGCGGTATCGCGCGGTGTGGCGGCGGTATCGCGCGGTGTGGCGGCGGTATCGCGCGGTGTGGCGGCGGTATCGTGCGGTGTGGCGGCGGGTCACTCTGGGCAGTGGGTGAAAGTCTAAACATCACCAGCCTTTTATAACATTTTACCAGCCATAGTACCTTTTACAATATAACACAACCTGGTTGGTTGAGTAGAAAATCTTACCAGCCACAAACTCAATTTTACCAGCATTTGGCTGGTGTTAATTTTATGCCCTGATGGCTTGCTTTCAGCTTCACATCATTGTGTTTCTATAATGAATATATATTATATATTACACTACATAATACACTTGTGTTCAAGGTGCACAGAGGAGAACTGTACATCTCTTGTAAGTTATGCTTTCCAGATAAGGGCTTAACTTTGTGACTCTTCACCTGCGTGTGGCAATGTATGGTGTTCAAAGGTCAGGCGAACCCATACATCCACCAAGACTTTGGCCTCTCAGGGTTACAGACCCCGGAGAATTCTGGGTAGGAACCCATTTTCACCTCTGTCCAGTGCAGAGTTAAAACGTTTTTTTTTTTTTAACCACCTTAAGCATTTTCGACGCATTTGATTTTTCCACACAAAAAAGAGGGGAAAAAAGCCAATTTCAGGTGGAATAACTGAGCCGCCTGCGGGAGAGGTGGGAGGCGGCCTGGTTTGGGCGTTTTGAGTTTTGCGCTAATTGCGCGGAAAGAAAGAAATAAAGAAAACACTTGTCGCTGGCCGGGTGCTTGGAGCGTTTGTCTGGGTTTCCCCCATGTGTGGAGCGTATAGTGTGGCTATACGGGGAGGCCATGCTCGGTATGAGCAGCGCGGGGGGGGGGGGTTGTTAGCACAGTAACATAAAGTGAGATATGACGCTAATTTCAAGCGAAAGGGCAACATTGAGCCTGCATGTGATTGCTAGGGCGTATTAAATATCGGACGAGATGGAGCGGTGTCGGGCCCCGCCTCTGAGGCATAAACGCTGCCACGTGCTTAATTACCCACAGGTGTGTTACCCATGTCCGCCCGCAGCCTCGCGCTAAAGGCCTTAACTGATTTTGAATAAACAAGATAATTATAAAAATTAATCAGGAAGACTGGGGGGGCTCAACCCCCTGAGCCTTTTCCTTCTGTTTCTGACCGTATTCTCACCCTCCGTGCCGTTGTGAAAGTGAAAGCGCGCCGCGCATCTCGCGAACGCGCTCGGTTGGTGTCGAGGGAAATAATCCCCCCCCCCCCCCTTATGACACGTTGTCATAAAGGAACCACAAATCGTTTTAACGTGTGTAGCGTAAGGTCCTAATCACTAATCATAACAGACTCAGTGGTGTCTTTTCCACGCTAACTGACCCGAGGTGTCGCCCGCAGTTCCTCCTGCGGGTGGAGCTTTCTACCGTTTCTGCGATTGGAATATTTCCCATGAGCCCCCACTCTCCAGCCGGATCCACCTGCCTCTCGTCTGTCAGCCTGCGCCCTCTGCTGGCCGTGCAGAGATATTGTAAGGACTGTGAAGCCTGTCGTTTGTCTTGCTTTTAAAAATGGACATGGCCAGTACAACACAGAAGGAGCCCGACTCCTTTGTGTTTGTATGGTGTCATCTTCTAATGTACACGTTTATGTCTTGACTCCCTTTGTTCTGTCTCATTCAGGCGTCTTACGGGCATGATAACTACGCTAATCGCACTACAGCTTTGAGAAAATGAGCGGCGCGCTCGATAGATACGCACGATTCATATTTGTGTGTAATAATGGGCCGAGACGTGGCGCTGTAATGGAATCAGTGATGTAATCGTTGCATTTTAGCCTGCTGCTAAAATGTATGGAATTAGCCGCCGGCTTCGTAAACGGCTATCCTGATCATGTGAGCGCTAACTGTTTCCGCCACTCAAACTCCTGCTTGTGTGGATTTGACAGAGCAAGTTGGGGTTCGCCCCGCTGTGTCTCAGTGCCCAGTGCTGACGGGTGCAAGTTAGGGAATTCTGTAGGCGAGACGTCTGCGTGCAACGCGGCCTACAGGTCATTATACGAAAATCGGCCTGGAGAAAACTATTTGTTTTACGAGCGGAGGGGAAAAAACTCTCTGCTGGACGTGGAAAATATAAGAAAGCCAGGTGTGTGTTTATCCAAAATAGTGTGGGAACCAACCCCTGAACGGGGCAGCGCAACGGGGCCTCACAACGGGGCCTCACCGCCTGTTTCCTCTGACGCAGATCGATGCCGTCCATCGGAAGGAGAGCATGAGATCCATGACAGAGACTTTCTACGCTGCTATTTTTGGATACGATGAGGTAAGCATTGCACGCTATACACGCCCTGCATCACACACACTGCTCTACACGCTATACACGCCCTGCATCACACACTCTGCTCTCCACGCTATACACGCCCTGCATCACACACTCTGCTCTCCACGCTATACGCGCCCTGCATCACACACTCTGCTCTCCACACTATACACGCCCTGCATCACACACTCTGCTCTCCACGCTATACACGCCCTGCATCACACACACTGCTCTCCACGCTATACACGCCCTGCATCACACACTCTGCTCTCCACGCTATACGCGCCCTGCATCACACACTCTGCTCTCCACGCTATACACGCCCTGCATCACACACACTGCTCTCCACGCTATACGCGCCCTGCATCACACACACTGCTCTCCACGCTATACACGCCCTGCATCACACACTCTGCTCTCCACGCTATACACGCCCTGCATCACACACTCTGCTCTCCACGCTATACACACCCTGTATCACACACTCTGCTCTACACGCTATACACACCCTGCATCACACACTCTGCTCTCCACGCTATACACGCCCTGCATCACACACTCTGCTCTCCACGCTATACACGCCCTGCATCACACACTCTGCTCTCCACGCTATACACGCCCTGCATCACACACTCTGCTCTACACGCTATACACTCCCTGCATCACCCACACTGCTCTCCACGCTATACGCGCCGTGCATCACACACTCTGCTCTCCACGCTATACGCGCCCTGCATCACACACTCTGCTCTCCACGCTATACGCGCCCTGCATCACACACTCTGCTCTCCACGCTATACGCGCCCTGCATCACACACTCTGCTCTCCACGCTATACGCACCGTGCATCACACACTCTGCTCTCCACGCTATACACGCCCTGCATCACACACACTGCTCTACACGCTATACACGCCCTGCATCACACACTGCTCTCCACGCTATACACGCCCTGCATCACACTCTGCTCTCCACGCTATACACGCCCTGCATCACACACACTGCTCTCCACGCTATACACGCCCTGCATCACACACACTGCTCTCTACACTATACGCGCCCTGCATCACACACTCTGCTCTCCACACTATACACGCCCTGCATCACACACTCTGCTCTCCACGCCCTGCATCACACACACTGCTCTCCACGCCCTGCATCACACACTCTGCTCTCCACGCCCTGCATCACACAATCTGCTCTCCACGCTATACACGCCCTGCATCACACACTCTGCTCTCCACGCTATACGCACCCTGCATCACACACTCTGCTCTCCACGCCCTGCATCACACACTCTGCTCTCCACGCTATACACGCCCTGCATCACACACTCTGCTCTCCACGCTATACGCGCCCTGCATCACACACTGCTCTACACGCTATACGCGCCCTGCATCACACTCTGCTCTCCACGCTCTGCCGCCCAGCGTCACACACATACTGTGTTGTGGTGTGTGTGTCATACAGACTGGTGTTGTGGTGTGTGTGTGTCATACAGACTGGTGTTGTGTTTGTTATACAGGCCGGTTGTGTGTTTGTCGTACAGACTGGTGGCGTGTTTGCCGGTTGTGGTTGTGGTTGGTTGTGTGTGTCATACATGCTGGGGTTTTTTCTGCAGGGAATCCTGTCTGATGATTGTGTGTTGGCGGCGGCGCTGTGGAGGAACATGTTTAACCGACAGTGTGAGGACCCCCGACAGGTGGAGCTCGTGGTGGAGTACGTCCGAAAACAGGTGAGGGGTCCACAGAGCAGGCTGGGAAACATGCACACACTCTCACACACACACATGAAACGCACCAAAAACACCCACACACACAAACAGCACAGATATGCGCGCGTACACACACACACACACACACACACACACACACACACAGCACAGATATGCACGCGTACACACACACACACACACACACACACACACACACACACACACACACACACACACAGGTTATGCAGAAGAGTTTGTATAGTCTTTATTCTTAGGCCGTGTTGGTTTTCCTGTAGCCTATTACACGCACCCTACACAGCTGTAGCTGCTCGGCCCCTGAATTGATCCCGAAAGCGAGCTTTTCAAGGTAGAGGTGAGCCTAAGCTGCTACTGCGTGCTTGCTATGTGTGTCTGTGTAAAACGAGTCCCCAACCAAAACGCATAAAGGTGACACACAGTTCCCTGGGCACTTTACCAAAATCCCAAAAATGAATACACCTCCAGAGATCGACCAAACTCTGTGACTCTGTGAGTTATGCCATCAACAGGATAAATGAATAGGATAAATGAAACATTCCCAGATGAATTTATCCTATTTTCTTCTTTTGAATTGTTTTTGTATTTATCGTGTTCTCGCGGTTACCGTTTCTCCCGGTTACCGTTTCTCCCGGTTACCGTTTCTCCTCGGTTTGGTAGCTGTTGAGAATGATCTCTTGAATTGACACACTGGTCTTCAGACCAACTCATTGCAGGAGATGAATTGGTAGCGCCTGAAGATGGTGTATGTGTAACTACAACACCGCACATTTCGATTGGTCGACCGCGTTCCAAACCGTTCGTATATTCATGATATACGAACTGTTATATCCCACGCGGTTTGTTTACATTCGATGATTACATTTTATCATCTTTAGAACTAAATTAGTGTGAATTTATAAACAATCAGGTTACTATTTTGTGAATGTGCAGATAAAAACACAATCTACCTGATTTAAACACTAAAAAAAATTTTATTTAAATCTCAACTGAATAAAATATGCTTAATCTCGTAATATTTGTTTACTTTGGTTTTTTATGTATCAGATAACTGTTAAAAAATAATTTTCATTGCACAGGGTTTTATGTATAGATAGAGAGTGTAATGTGCAGGCAGCAGGGACAGCTCCACTAAAGCTGTGACTGGATGAGTCTTCAGGCTGGAGTTTCACGCACCCGTTCGCGGTTGTTGTAGCTTCACGAGCACCCGAAGATTGATTTATTATCATTATCGTCTGTACCTGCAGCACTGGAGTATCCGTTATATCAAATATCTGTGCACTTGTGTACTGTTTTATATTTGTTGCTTTTATATCTGTGTAATATAGGCTTTTCTAACGTTTTTTTGATGCATAGAGTACATTTTAGGAATATATGCTTGAAGGTTCACAAAAATATGCTCTGAAATGCAACCGAAAGCCATGCAGAATCATTGCCCTGGTGACTACTCTGCCTGTAAAAGGTAGTTATTAGTGGAACTTGTTTTTGCAGCTGTAAGTGTCTTACAGAGAGTACCGAACGCACGTGTTTTGAACTCCCTGATATTTGTAGTACAGCCCACGCGTGACCCCGCCCTCGTAGCGGTCGCTCTCTGTCATTTTCCATGGATTCTGCCTACTTTTCCGGGCCTTTCTGAGAGACCCCCACACCGCTGGCCTGCCTCGCACGGCCCAACCCTGAGGGGCCCTCGGTAACAGGAGGGGAGCCGTACTCTCTCCTCTCCTCTCTCCTCCTCCCTCCTTTCCTCTCTCCACCCCTCCTCTCTCTACCTCTCCTCTTTTCCTCCCGTCTCTTCTCCCCCCGCCCCCTCTCCTCTCATCATTGCAGTTCCCATAATCCTCCTGTGTGTATTTTCCTACCACGTATGATTGGATACTCCAGCCCTTCCAGAAACACCTGCAGCCTGCGCAGGCCACGCCCCAATGTTACCCAGAATTCCACACCCGCACGCCCTCTCTCTCGCTCCCAGTGAACCCGCCGTCCCACTGTGGCTGTGCTTGCTAACGAGAAGCCCTTCTGCGTGTGTCATACGCAGACATACGGTCCCGCCACGGCCGGGGTTTTCAAACGCGCCACCCTAACATAAGCTCCGCGTCCCAGCTGCGCCGACCGTTACGAGCGACCGCAAGAATTTCCGAGACATGGGGGCCCGAGGGGCGTCTTTCAGGGGAAAACAAATAAACAAAAGATTGTGTTTCTGCCTTGGCAGGGCTTCGGTGGGCAAGGGGCTCGGAGAAAGAGAGCGAGGGAGGGAGGGAGAGAGGGAGGGAGAGGGAGGGGGAGGGGGGGAGAGAGAGGGGGAGGGGGGGAGAAAGGGAGGGAGAGAGGGAGAAAGAGAGGGAGAAAGGGAGAAAGAGAGGGAGAGAGGGAGGGAGAGAGGGAGAGAGGGAGAGAAGTGGCAGTAAAGAAAACGAGCGTTTAATCACGGCTGAGGAGCCGTTTTCATCACAGGTGCAGTGCATAAAGCGCCGCCGTGCTTGATGACAGACTACAGAGGAGGAAATGGCGGCCGGGGCGAGCGGCCTCTGGACTGGCACCCGCGCTCACCATTACTCACACTAATTACTTTCATCCAAGACTCCCTCCATGAGCTCAGCCAACTTGTCTAATTAAGACTTTGGGCCTGGCTCTGCCCCGTTAAAAATCTGTTGTGTGACGCTTAATCCCCATGGGAGACCGAGACCAACGTTACCTGGTCTCTGTGCAGAGTGTAACGCCGCCATCTAGGGAGCGCTTCAGGAACTGCACCCTGCTTTGCAGCGTTTGGTTTTTGAGTTGGCAGAGGTCATGAATCACCCTTTCTAATGCGTTTGATCAGTGCTCATGTTTGGCTTACCGTCAATGCAACTTTACTTTTAGGGATTAATCAAATTCAATAATAATAATGATAATATGAGTAATAAACAATATTATTTTGGGCTGCAAAGTCATTAACAGCCCAAAATTCTTCCAGGTTTACCCAGAGAGCACCTGCGCTTGGGTGAAACAAAACCATAGAGAGCGTTGCACCAGCTTCACCAGTGGAGGACCTGATATTTCCTGATCACACTTCTGTTTGTGTACAAAGCACCCAGTTTTGCTGTTACTTAGGCCTGAAGGATATGGCCTAAAATGGATACCGCAGTATGTGTTGTAATTATTGCAATTGCAATGGTTACTTTATACTAGCTTTAATATTTTAACAGGCTCATGTTGTCATAGAAATTGTTTTATAAATGAATAACCAAAATGTACTAATTGATTAAAATCCGATTGATATTTTGTGCGTGAAATGCGAAACCCTAACAACCCACTTCCTGTTTCGTTCCGCCTCTCGGAGAGCAGAGATGTTAACCGCTTCCAGAGCAAGTTTGTGCGCCATTTTTCAGTTTCTTAATGTTGAGGGAAGATGCCATATTCGACAGTTGTACAACAGAAGACGGCTGATGTGATTGTTCAATACAGCTTGTGATTGTGAAGCGACGTGTGTTTGTGCTTTGGGGGACGGTTCCTGATGCATCTTGGGTGCATTTACACAGCCTATTACAGCTGTTTAGCAGACGCTCTTATCCAGAGCGACTTACACAACTTTCTTTACATAGTACACATTTATACAGCTGGATATTTTTTACTGAATGACAATTACCGTGCAATCGAACCTGCAACCTTTGGGTTACAAGCCCAGTGCTCTAACCACTGCACTACACTGCCACTGCCACCCCAGCTGACCAATGAAAAGCGCCAGCTCGGGGCTTTCAGCGTTCCATGTCACTGTTCCTCTCTGACAGATGCAGTTCATTGATGCCCTCGACGGGGAGGACCTGCTGCTCACCGGGGAGGTCAAATGGCGCCCCCTCCTGGAGGAGAACGCCCAGAGCATCCTGAAGGTCCCCACGCCCACTTATAACGACGCGGGTCTCTGAGACCGCCCGCGCGGCTCTGACCGTTTACCCGCCGCTGTTCTGGACACTCTGTCGACAGGATAGACATCAGGGCCTGTCCCCACCTGATTTACCCCCCTTACCCCTGCCCCCGCCCCCTCCCCATCACCCATGTGACTGGCAGGGACTGCCACTGGCAGCATTTCCTGTTTCTCTTGAGAGTAAGAAGATAACATTTTGGGATTTTGCACTTTTCCTTTTTATGCACTCAGAAAAGGATGTTCGGTATTTATGTTTTTGCTTTAACGACGCCGTGATATTTATGAACGTGCACACAGCCCGTTTTGTACACACCCCTCTGTCTTCTTTGTCCGGTGCAACGGTTTCATGTTTTTGTGCTCTCAGAAAATGATGGGAAATGTTTGGCCTTGAGGACCATGGTTCTGTATTGAATGGGGCTTTCCTTTTAAATGAAATAATAATAAAATGTTTTCTGGGTGTAAACCAGTCATGTTTCCAAAAGAAATCTGCTTCCCTTATTTCCAAGGAATGCGTCCAGCTTTGATGCGGCATTTCAACAAAAACACCGTATTTATTTTGTTCCTTCTGGTTACACAATTATTGAATGTCACATGACCCGGGGCAGGGGCGGGGGTGGCTCCGTTGCTGGGTTGCCCCTGTGCTTGTGGCCGTGAATGTTTGTCTCCATGAGAACAGTTGGTGTGGGGTTGCAGACTGACGGCACCGTAAAAGAGGCCATATTGGATTTCCTCAAGTTCAAAGGGAGGCCGTGTTTGGAGGTGCAACATCACGCCACCAGGGGGCAGCAGTCCTCACGGTGGACATCATGGTAAGGAAAGCGTTGTCGTTCACTAAAATGCAGGAAATGGCTTGGCTTTGCAACACATTCCGATGACGATCATGGTTTTCCTTTGAATACCTTTTTAGCATTGCCAAAGCTTTTATAGGCCGTGTCCTTTGGGTGCTTCCTGTCAGGAAAAGCAAAAAAAAAGTTAATCTCAGGTTAAATGGTTTTTAACAGGTTTTTAACTACATTTTTATTATAATTTTTTCACTACAGGTGAGTTTACAGGTAGCTTTTCCCACTGTGTTTTGTGTTTATTTATCCTATTTGGGTCACACTTTACACGTTGGGTATGGTGCACCGTAAACACAGGTTCTGCGACAGATTTACAGCGAAGAAATAAACTTGGCGTGCTTGTGATGCTGTCATGTGACGTGAACTGGCTTCTGATTCGTCACCTGGTGTTTGCTGAATGCTGACCTCTCTGTGGTCACGTGGGCGCATGCTATACAGTGCACGCTGATGTGGTCACGGGCGTGCCGGTCCTGGCGCGTCGGCGAGAAGCGGAGACGCCGCTTTGATCTGGGCCGCGACTGATCGGAGATCAGACCTAGGCTGCGACAGCAGTCATCACAGAGGACCTCGAAAGCACAGCCGTGCGTTTGGGCCACAGAGCTAGGCTCTCAGCTCTTTGGGAGGGATCTTTTGGTTCTTACGGTTTCCCACCCACCCCCCTCGACCCGACGGTAGATACATTGCTGTGAGCGTGTTTCACTTCGGCGACGAGAATCAGAAATGAACCCAGAGGCGTACGGGGGCAGGAAACGCTGCAGGTGACCTGTCTCTCGGAAGAGACGTAATTCATTTGACTCACGCACTGCGCATAGCTGAGGTGCGAGCTTCAACACGACGCGAGCGAAAGAAAATGGAGACCATGGGCTCGACGATGTGCCTAATCATAATGTTACATTGCATTGCAATCACCTGAGAGACACTCCTATCCAGAGAGATGAACAACAGTGGAGAACATCAGTGTTACTCTCAGCAATACAAGACAATCAATATCACCATAGAGGCCCGTAAATAACCACGTGAGCGTAATATTAACCTAACAACAATTTACATTGTAACGAGAAGGTACGGTTAGACAGATAACCTATCCTACACAGCTGTATATAACATCCAAAAGGAAATGCAAGGAAAGGAAGACGTGGAAAATAAGAGCTATCTAAAGGGGTTCTGTGGGCCAAGGTGAAGAGGTGTGTCTTCACTCTTGTGTGGAAGATGGGCAGGGTTCCTGCTCTGCTGATTGCAGTGGGAAGCTCATTCCACCACCGGCGGCCATTCAAATTCTAATTTCTGATGGCGCTAATTTCTGCCCACACAGAACTGACAGGAAACGTGACCTGGACCTACAGACACACGGGGGGGGGGGGGGGTGCCAGACGGCCAGAGGTAGCAGAACGGAGAGGTGTGTAGGGGTCTGGTGATCTTCTGAAGGTATAACAGAGCTGACCCTTTAGCCCCCCGATAGGCCTGCACCAAGGTTTTGAATTAGATTTGAGCTGATATAGGTAACCAGGGGTGGAGTATAGGTAACCAGGGGTGGAGTCTGAGGAGGCTGTCGATCAACAGCATTCTGGATGAGCTGCAGAGGCAAGGAGAGAATGTTAACAAATTCATGATTGACACTGCAGTCCACCAATCCCTGCTTAGGAACGGTTGCTGTGTACGACTTCCTCCAAATTCTAGCTCCGACAACCACAGTTCTTATACCGTTCTGTTGGCACAACAGTCGCTAAGGAGGGCGGGGCTTGTGGATATTTTGCTAACGGTCAATTACAGTAGTCTAGGTGGGATATTGATCAGTGCCTGGACTAAGCTGGGTTGAGTAGATGGTGAGGAGGAGGCGGATTCTCTGAATGTTGTCGGCCACAGGGATAGTCTACACACCAGTCTCTGCCGTTACGGTATCAGAGAGAGACCGTAGATTTGTTGTCCAGTATACTACCGCTCCGAGATCCCTGGAGATGTTTATGAATGCTTATGCGCTTCAACATCGTGCGTTTATGCGTCGGCATATTTCAACAGCCCCACCGCGTTTTCTTGAGGATGCTCAATCCGTGTGCAAGCATCTGTTGAATTAAATATAACCTAGGCCTATCACTACCGTCGAAGGAATCCTCAGGATCAGACATAGGCCTAACGGGCTAAGCATTAAATTCAAAATCTGACCGTAACAATGGCAAGCGCCCTCGGATTGAAGTCATGCACTGCTGTGATATCTGTTCAGCTGGATGACTTATTCATGAACTATCGGGCTAGGGAGTTTTTTTATGTGTGCTGGAGACCTTTACCCTGGCAGAGAGCCACTCGGCAAGAAAACTGGTTCCATCTCATTCCCCATTTTATGTGTTCTCTTCACAAAAGCGATATAAAAGTAGACTTCAGATATAAAGCTAAACAAAGCACAGATATAAGATAAAAATGTGCAGGGACAGTCAGCACTTCTCTAGTCTTGTAGGCAAGTCATGAGATCTTTGGGCCGCTTCAGTTTGTCAGCCAGCGAACACGGGATTACGGGGGATACACTGCTTTCGCCAAAAACAAAAAACAAAAAAAGCCATCCTGTTGATACTGCGATGATGTGAAAGCCTTTACAAGTAATGGCGCAATGTTAATTTCTCCCTCCGTATGTAATTAAAGACGTTTTAGGTCACAAGATAATATGGGCTGGGCCTGGTTACGCTAAATCAGTGTTTAGATATTTGTGCCTTTGTGGGAATGTTTTGACGGTGCGTATCGTATGAACAGCCGGGGATAGGGCTTGTTATGGTGAGCGGTCAGGGAAATGTTCGTGCGCACCCAGGGGTTTCGGAAACGGGCCTTCCAAACCGCTGTCCAAATTTGTGTTGAGTTCCTTCACGAGACGTTTCAAGGCCTGGAAAACGAGGTTATCTTGAGCGCTCGTGAAGCGAAACGCACTGCGGTCAGGGTGAACTGCGCTTCTTTTCTTTTGCTGATGGTTTGCGTCGGTCTAGCTTTACACTTCTTTATTTTTCCTAGTGATGAAAATAGCATATCATAGACCAATAGTTTTATATCAAAATGAAGGCCTCATACTCTGACTTATTCATGACGTGGGCCAGCGAATTTGTACAAAAGCCATCATTAAAAGGTGAGCTCTGAAATACTCTGGCATTAAGTAGTAGTGAGTCTAACTTTATCCTGTGTCTAACTTTATCCTGTCGTAAATCAGCTAGTTAAGAGTCCACTTTTGACCCCCAAATAAATGGCTGGATTTTGGATCCGATTGTCCATATCTTCTGCAGGAGCAAGAAGAAAATTGTATATGTAAAAATTCAGAAGCATCTTTCGAATAATGACAAATTAAAGCTTGTTACTATTACTACACATAAATAATACAAGGGGTGGTATTCATTTTACGCTTAAAACAGTGTCTGGCAAACACATAGTCAACTACTGCCTCAAATGTCAAATATCATTCCAAACATCTCCAGTATTAAGGAATTGCATAATTGGAAAAATGGGCAAAAACGATAGGTGCTTGTTTCACAACCTTTGGGATGTTTGTAACGGCATGTTGCAGCTCAGCACAGGAAGTATTACGTGTTTCCTGGGTACATTTTGTCATCATGCACTGTCACTCACCACGGCTCTTTATTGAAGATATGGATGCACATTCTCGAGAGTTAATACATATGCTAATACATTAATTATTTGTTTCAGCCCAGGCTCTTAATGCATTTAAAATCAGCAAATGGAAAATATTAATCAGTTCTCAAGCGTGGCTGTGTCCACTGAGTTTAGTCTGTCACTAGGGATGGCCACTGCCGCCCTCGAGCTTCGCTGTAGGGATAGTGTTAAGTGGAACATGTACAGCGTTAGGTTTGCATTTTGACCAAATGGCTCTGTTTTTGTCTGATCACATGTCAGGACCAGTTAGCTGGATGACTCAATGACAGGCCAGGTTTGTTAGTGCTCTTTATATTGGTGATTTCTGTACATTTTCTCTGAGATAACTTTATCCCCAATTTGCTGAGAGCTCGTTGGTCTTCATTCTTCAGTATCGGAGGTCATTAACAAGGGGAGAGGAGGAAAGAATAGGACATTAACGTCAATCAAATTTTAAAACAAATATGTAAAGTTTATCAAAGTTTGATGGATTTGTAAATATTACCGTTGTATTTTATCCCTCCAATTAATTGGCATCCTGTCAAGGGTGAATTCCTGCCTCTCGCCCAATGAATGCTGGGATAGGCCCGACCCTGTCCAGGAATACATAGGTTAGATAGTGGGTGGATGCACAGGGTACCATGAGCTTTAAAAATGAGACTTAGGCACGAGAGAAGTGCAAGAGGGCAGATCCAGACGTGCTCTGACCCAGAACAGCTCACACGCCATTTTGATTTTACTTTTTAATCTACAAAGACTTCCATTATACAGAACAAATCACCACCACTCGTTAAAAAACACACACCTGTAAGTATTAACGGCTACTGGTGGAAAAACCCGTTTCGTTTAATTTGTCGCAACAAAGTCGATCACATCACGGAGCGAATTGAGAAGGATCACTTCAAGTACTCAGGAAGACGTGACGGTTTAATTGCGCGTTCCATCGTAGCTATTACGGCATTCGTGTTAAACAGAGAGGAAAATTAGCTCGGCCATTTGCGTAGTTAGAGGTTTGCTTGGAAAGGCTGCTCCCGTGCTTGCCAAGGCTGGTTTGGAGAGGGTCACATGGCAACATGCCACACCTTGTCAGAACCTGCCCTTCCTGTAGGGTTTTCGTTTGCACTTCGCATTGACAGCAGCACGAATGGCATTTTAAGCATTAATCCTGTGCCTGTTACCTCTCTGCCCTTTGCCGGTCGTCCCATTGGAAACGTCCGCATGTTTTTGTTTTCGACACTTCACGCACTCCGTGGCGTCATAGCTGGAGGAAGGAGGAGAAAGATTATCTTATTTTTCTGATTCCTTTGAATAGATTTGTTTTTCTTTATCCACCTTACATAACACGTTAATTTTGAATCGTCTGTATTAAAGATATATTGTAGATATATATTGTAAACATGTCAATGTGCATTAGGT
Source organism: Ilyophis sp. 1 JC-2022 (assembly GCA_022702515.1). NCBI lineage: Eukaryota > Metazoa > Chordata > Actinopteri > Anguilliformes > Synaphobranchidae > Ilyophis > Ilyophis sp. 1 JC-2022. The sequence goes on along the minus strand of CM040396.1, from coordinate 4,368,122 downwards.
TCAGTTTTATATATAGGCCCTTTTCTCTAACATTTACCCGCATGCTAAGAAAGCGTAAAATAAACCTTGTTTTTTAAACAGGATTGGCATCATTTGTATGCATTATTGTGCCTGTGTATTTATTGTGATGGCCTATTTAAAAGCTGAAAGGTTATGCATTTCATAACTGGCTTTTTTTTGCCAGGTTTACCTGGACAACAGAGGTTATCAGCCTCAAAATCTGGTTCAATAAAACCTGGATACGGACATAGCAAGGAATAGCCTCAAAGACGCCTTGAAGGTGCTGTATTGTGACTGAATATTTTGCAAGTTGCTTAAATTCTGGCTAATCCTGGTAGTATTGATTTAAGACCTAGATTGTGTTCCTGAAGCATTATTGTGCATGAATGAAGGAACAGTGAACTAAATGAAATAAAGCCAAGCCTGTTGCTTGCACCAGAGTCTGGTGTTCCTGTGCTTCGGGGGAAGAAGGTTTCTGTATAATTGCTTGAGACGGACAGAGCCATATAGAAGAGGCTCTGTAAAGACCATGTTGATTTGTAACGACCAGGAGCCCTTGCGTAATAAGCACCGTCAGCTTGATTGGTTTATTGCAAATGCTGACTACGTCATCAAATGCTCCCATTGTGTGTATTTTTTTAACCTGTTAAAAGTGAATGCTGTTGTTCGTAACTTATTTTCCTGTTCTTGTTGCAGACAGAGGCTGGTGAAACCTGATTGGGCAGTTTGAGACGGTGATCTGTGAAGCTGCATGCCGGGCAAAGTGTTCTCAGGAGCTTGCACTAGGACTTGGCCTCAGGGAATCTAAGGCTGGTAGTGCACCAAGCTGCTGAATACTCATGGAATCTAAGGCTGGTAGTACACCAAGCTGCTAGCTCTACTCAGTGAATCTAAGGCTGGTAGTACACCAAGCTGCTGGCTCTACTCAGGGAATCTAAGGCTGGTAGTACACCAAGCTGCTAGCTCTACTCAGGGAATCTAAGGCTGGTAGTACACCAAGCTGCTGGCTCTACTCAGGGAATCTAAGGCTGGTAGTACACCAAGCTGCTGACTACTCAGGGAATCTAAGGCTGGTAGTACACCAAGCTGCTAGCTCTACTCAGTGAATCTAAGGCTGGTAGTGCACCAAGCTGCTGGCTCTACTCAGGGAATCTAAGGCTGGTAGTACACCAAGCTGCTAGCTCTACTCAGGGAATCTAAGGCTGGTAGTACACCAAGCTGCTGGCTCTACTCAGGGAATCTAAGGCTGGTAGTACACCAAGCTGCTAGCTCTACTCAGGGAATCTAAGGCTGGTAGTACACCAAGCTGCTGGCTCTACTCAGGGAATCTAAGGCTGGTAGTACACCAAGCTGCTAGCTCTACTCAGGGAATCTAAGGCTGGTAGTACACCAAGCTGCTGGCTCTACTCAGGGAATCTAAGGCTGGTAGTACACCAAGCTGCTAGCTCTACTCAGGGAATCTAAGGCTGGTAGTGCACCAAGCTGCTAGCTCTACTCAGGGAATCTAAGGCTGGTAGTACACCAAGCTGCTAGCTCTACTCAGGGAATCTAAGGCTGGTAGTACACCAAGCTGCTGGCTCTACTCAGGGAATCTAAGGCTGGTAGTACACCAAGCTGCTAGCTCTACTCAGGGAATCTAAGGCTGGTAGTACACCAAGCTGCTGGCTCTACTCAGGGAATCTAAGGCTGGTAGTACACCAAGCTGCTAGCTCTACTCAGGGAATCTAAGGCTGGTAGTGCACCAAGCTGCTAGCTCTACTCAGGGAATCTAAGGCTGGTAGTAGTGCACCAAGCTGCTAGCTCTACTCAGGGAATCTAAGGCTGGTAGTACACCAAGCTGCTAGCTCTACTCAGGGAATCTAAGGCTGGTAGTACACCAAGCTGCTAGCTCTACTCAGGGAATCTAAGGCTGGTAGTACACCAAGCTGCTGGCTCTACTCAGGGAATCTAAGGCTGGTAGTACACCAAGCTGCTAGCTCTACTCAGGGAATCTAAGGCTGGTAGTGCACCAAGCTGCTAGCTCTACTCAGGGAATCTAAGGCTGGTAGTGCACCAAGCTGCTAGCTCTACTCAGGGAATCTAAGGCTGGTAGTACACCAAGCTGCTAGCTCTACTCAGGGAATCTAAGGCTGGTAGTACACCAAGCTGCTGGCTTTACTCAGGGAATCTAAGGCTGGTAGTACACCAAGCTGCTGGCTCTACTCAGGGAATCTAAGGCTGGTAGTACACCAAGCTGCTAGCTCTACTCAGGGAATCTAAGGCTGGTAGTGCACCAAGCTGCTAGCTCTACTCAGGGAATCTAAGGCTGGTAGTACACCAAGCTGCTAGCTCTACTCAGTGAATCTAAGGCTGGTAGTGCACCAAGCTGCTTGCTCTACTCAGGGAATCTAAGGCTGGTAGTGCACCAAGCTGCTAGCTCTACTCAGGGAATCTAAGGCTGGTAGTACACCAAGCTGCTAGCTCTACTCAGGGAATCTAAGGCTGGTAGTACACCAAGCTGCTAGCTCTACTCAGGGAATCTAAGGCTGGTAGTACACCAAGCTGCTATCTCTACTCAGGGAATCTAAGGCTGGTAGTACACCAAGCTGCTAGCTCTACTCAGGGAATCTAAGGCTGGTAGTATACCAAGCTGCTAGCTCTACTCAGGGAATCTAAGGCTGGTAGTATACCAAGCTGCTGACTCTACTTAGGGAATCTAAGGCTGGTAGTACACTAAGCTGCTAGCTCTACTCAGTGAATCTAAGGCTGGTAGTACACTAAGCTGCTAGCTCTACTCAGGGAATCTAAGGCTGGTAGTACACCAAGCTGCTAGTTCTACTCAGGGAATCTAAGGCTGGTAGTACACCAGGCTGCTGAATACTCAGGGAATCTAAGGCTGGTAGTACACCAAGCTGCTGGCTCTACTCAGGGAATCTAAGGCTGGTAGTATACCAAGCTGCTGGCTCTACTCAGGGAATCTAAGGCTGGTAGTACACCAGGCTGCTGAATACTCAGGGAATCTAAGGCTGGTAGTACACCAAGCTGCTGGCTCTACTCAGGGAATCTAAGGCTGGTAGTACACCAGGCTGCTGAATACTCAGGGAATCTAAGGCTGGTATTACACCAAGCTGCTGAATACTCAGGGAATCTAAGGCTGGTAGTACACCAAGCTGCTGGCTCTACTCAGGGAATCTAAGGCTGGTAGTACACCAAGCTGCTGGCTCTACTCAGGAAATCTAAGGCTGGTAGTACACCAGGCTGCTGAATACTCATGGAATCTAAGGCTGGTAGTACACCAGGCTGCTGAATACTCATGGAATCTAAGGTTGGTAGTATACCAAGCTGCTGGCTCTACTCAGGAAATCTAAGGCTGGTAGTACACCAGGCTGCTGAATACTCATGGAATCTAAGGCTGGTAGTACACTAAGCTGCTGGCTCTACTCTGGGAATCTAAGGCTGGTAGTATACCAAGCTGCTGGCTCTAGGCAGGATGGTTCTCAAGCCCATAATTGATAAGTGCAGTAGGGCTGTTGGAAAGTAACTGAATATAATGGTGCCCATCTACAAACCTCAATTCCAAAAAAATTGGGACAGTGTATAAAGTGTAAATAAAAACAGAAAGCAATGATTTGCAAATCCCTTTTTGACCTGTATTCAATTGAAAACAGGACAAAGACAAGATATTTAATTTTTTAACGAATCAATTTTATTGTTTTTTTGTAAATATACGCATATTCTAAATTTGATGCCTGCAACACGTCCCAAAAAAGTTGGGACAGGGGCATTTTTACCACTGTGTTGTTGGAATTACCTTTCATTTTTACAACACTCAGTAATATTTTGTGAACTGAGGACACTAATTGTTGTAGTTTTAAAAGTGGAATTTTTTCACATTCTTTCTTGATATAAGACTTCAGCTGCTCAACAGTCCAGGGTCTCTATTGCTGTATTTTGTGCTTCATAATGTGCCACATAGTAAATATATAAAATGATAAAATACATAGATAAAATGAACTCAATCTATTGTAGAATATGTCTGTAATGTAATAAAACGTGGAGAAGGTGAAAGGGGTGGGCAGACTTTCCGGCTTGACTGTAAATCACCAGGCAGGTTTCTCACTTTCTGTCCGAGAGACCCATGTTTTACAGGTAGAGACTCATGTAAATTAGCCCTGTGGCAGGGCGTTCCTGTCCCCTTTATTTGCTATTCAAATGAAACATGGGTTAAGGGCAGTACTGTCATTGGGCCGAAACGCACCTGCAACGTAGCGAGCGTCACTGAACGCACCGTCAGCGTCCGCTTACAATACGCAACTTTTGACTTGTTTGGGGGGGGGGAAGTGAAATCGTAGGTTGCGGTTTTTTTGGGCTTCATTTAAGAAATTAAAACCCCCTGGACTGCAAACAACCAGTATTGGGGAGTATGGCCGTATCAAGTACATATACAATATTTAAACTGAAAGCAGAAAATCCTAATTATCAATATTAGGCCTTTATTGTTCTGCCCGGGCTGTAGTGTAGGCTGCTTGGTTTGCGTCCTTTAAGTGAAGTAATGCACTGGTCTGCACTACATGGATGAGTAATCCTAATTGTGGATATAGCACCAGTTGATAAATAAATGGGTTCCTCAGGAAAGAGATCAGTGTGCCTGAAACTCAGTCTTGTATTGAGTCCAATTAAGCTTGTTTGTATGCAACCGTTTCTTTTCACTGTGAAATAGCTGTGGTATATGCATAAACTATTGGAAATCCTAATGTGAACATACATTTTTATATAAAAATTAAACATAAAATTGGCTTTTACATTTTTTTTTTAATTAAAATCAAGGTAAAATTATGTCTAAAAATTTATAAAATTAAGCATTTTAAAAAAACATCCAACGGGTGAACATGTCCCCGGGCCCCTGTAGATAAATCCAGGAACTGATAAAATGGTTAGTTATTTTAGAAACATCAATTTGATTTAACACAACTGAAGGGGAGCAATTCCATAGAAGACACCTGTGTCAAGAACCGTGGCGCTGTTTCAAACCACATGATCATTGTTTAGTCAGCGTAGCCTACTTGGTAAACAATGACGCTCTCACGTTCAAATCCTGATAGCTTTAATAGGCTAAACAATATTTTCCAGGTGATCTCTATTTTACGAAATCACTATTTGGCAATGGTGTGTCAGAAATGACGTTGTAGTTTCTGTTACGAACTGGTGCGATGATTATTTTAATTAGTCATTTTACAATTAAGTAGCTATTGGCTGCCAGAGCGCAAGTCCCGAGACAAAAACAAGACTGAACAGGTGTGCGAATTCCGGTCATTCTAAAGAATGTCAAGAGTCGCGTCGTAAGGAGCTGAAATGATGGCTGTCGACAGGGACAATATTCACTATATTTCTGCATTTTACGCACAAAAGAGTGGCAACAAGTTGAAAATATTTTTAATTATTTGTTTTCCATGAAATGTTGGAGATATGGTCATTTAACCTAGTCAACTACAATGCAACAGCAGAAATGCTAATCCCGCTTCATTACCTAATAACTTGATCCGATTCGATAGGGGGAGGGGTGTAATTTTACAGTCAGCTTTTAGGTTGAACAAATGCTTCGTAAAGCCATCCTATCGCTCAGCAAAAAAGGAGAGACGGGAGGGAATGTTTTTTTGTTGTTTTTTTCATGGTGTGGGTGGAGCTACATAAGCCTACGGCAGGTAGCTCGGTACAGGTGAACGAGAGGCGTTTCTCAGTGAAATGACGATATGTTACGAAAAGCCCCCGGGACCACAGTCAGTACAATGACAGGGAACGACAGCGACTAGTCATATGCAAACTATAAAAATAAAAACATTTCCTGCTGTTGTAGGATATTTAGACTAATACATTGCGTGTTATTGTTTTCAGCGGAAGCCTACATTTGGCGTGAAATATAAAATTACGCGAACATTCAGCTATCTGGTAAGTGTAAAACTTTACCAGAACAATGATCAGCTCTGAGTCGTTGCGGCCAACCCCCCAAACCGGCCGTAAGGCGCTCGGTAAACTTGCCACAAGAGTGGAGGAAGTAAAGAATCCATGGCGACAGGTGTCAACCTTGGAGTTAAGCCACAACGAGGCCGCTAGATTGGCCACTGATGCCCTACTTGAGTCCGGGGAGAAAGAATACCGGCGGGTACTTACGGAGGAGAGAGAACTGAACTTTCTTTCACCGCTTGAAATCCAGTACATTACCCAGAACGCAACCAGAAACGTCTCCGATAATAACAGCGCAAATGGCTCTGAGAGAGAGTTAGGGGAGGCGGACGCGGTGTCGGAGCTTACGTCCGGGACCTATTTTCCAATGATGTCGGACGAAGATGCACCTGCGCTGGAACTAGGCTGGCCCGAGCTCCCTGTCCGGTACGGTCCATCGGAAACGCAGATCTATTTCCAGAGGGACAAGTCTCAGAATGTTAAGGATATCATTCGTTCTCTTATCAATAAAGCAAAAAAGGTAAGGCTCGTGGCATACAAGCTGTTTGCCACATAAGCTGTTTATGTAGCCTATACGTATTCGGCTAGACTATGTTTGCAGTAGGTTATGTTATCGTCGTAGCCTTGCAGACTGGTCAGTCAATAGTTTTGTAAGAATGGAAGAAGCCTGTTGAATACTCGGATGCGGATGTCCTGTTATGTGCAGGACGGCAGTCCTACAGGAAAGCCTATTCACGCATGAAAAACAATGCAGAGAGCACAGTGCGATATAAAGGACATGTAGGCTGAAATAATGTATTAAATTAAAGGTGCAGCTACACTCCCAGAATTCAAGGTACAGTGGACGTACATTTTCCTTCTTTAATTTTCTATTTGGGTAAGTGCCCTTTAAAGCAAAAAAGGTACAAATTAATTATTTATTTCTGACTAGGGGTACAATTTTACGTACCTACAGGCTATCACCCTAGTGACAAGTGTTTGTACTTCCCCCCCCCCCCCCACACACACACTCTCTTTCTATATATATATATATAGATACACAGTTGTGTTCAAATAAACAGGAAGAAAAGGAATATTAATCTTCAAAAAAATAGCAGTGTCAACATTTTTCTCTTCAAACTCAAACACTGTATAAACTGAAGACATTTTTCAAGATTTAACTTCACTTTAAATTACTGAACTAATATTTAGTTGCATAACCATTGTTTTTGATAACTGCTGCGCATCTGCGTTGCATCGAGTCAACCAACTTCTGGCACCTAGAAACGGGTATTTCAGCCCAGGATGAACAAACTACATTCCACAGTTCCTGTGTATTTTTGGGTTTTGCTTCAGAAACTGCATTTTTAATGTCACCCCACAAGTTTTCAATGGGGTTGAGGTCAGGAGATTGAGTTGGCCACCATTACCTCAATCTTTTTTGTCTGGAACCAAGATGTTGCTCGCTTACTCGTGTGTTTGGGGTCGTTGTCTTGTTGAAAGGGGCCCATTTCAGGGGCATTTCCTCTTCAAGTATTTTGATGTATTCAAACTGATCCATGATCCCTGGTGTACGATAAATAGGCCCAACACCGTAGTGTCCCCATACCATGATTTTTGCGCCACCATGCTTCACTGTCTTCACAGTGTACTGTGGCTTGAATTCAGTACCCGGGGGTCGTCTGACGTACTGTCGACGACCACTAGACCCGAAAAGAACAATTTTACTCATCAGTCCACAGAATGTTACGCCATTTCTATTTGGGCCAATCGATGTGTTCCTTGACAAATTTTAACCAATCCTGCACGTGCCGCTTTTTCAACAATGGTGCTTTACTGGGGCTTCTTGCTGATAGCTTAGCTTCGATCTTCTGACTGTAACAGCACTTACAGGTAATTTTAGATCATCTTTGATCTTTCTGGAGGTGATGATTGGCTGAATCTTTGCCATTCTGACTATTCTTCGATCCGTTTTAACAGTAGTTGCTCGTTTTCTTCCGCGTGTTTTGGGTTTTTGTTGACATTTTAAAGCATTTGAGATCTTTTTAGCTGAGCATCCTATAATTTGCTGCACTTCTTTATACGTTTTCCCCTCTCCAATCAGCTTTTTAATCAAATTACGTTGTTCCTCCGAACAATGTTTGGAACGGCCCATTTTACTTAGCAATTCAGAAGGAAATATATTTTATAACAATGTGTGAAACATTTGCTTCTCTTCTTCCTTAATAAAGGACAATTAAAGACACCTGTTTTTTCACAGAATGAATGAATTCTCTAATTAAACTCCACACTGCTATTATTTTGAACACGCCCCTTTCAACGAATGAGTCAATTACTCAGAACAAGCAGTGTGCATGTCATGACAGTCGGGTCTGTTGTTTTTCTATTACACTACTACATCTACAAGTAAATGATTTGCCATGCAGAAATATCACTACTACTAATAACAGTGGTTCATCAGGTTACTGATGTTGTACTGCTATCTTTTGAACACCACTGTATATATGTATATATATATTCAGATCACTTTACAGTTATTAGTAGGAAATATTCTAAGTTTGATTGCTTTTTGGAATGCACCCGCACAAAATGCAGAGGCTGGATTTGAATGGATTTCTCTGAAGAACTGTACAGGAAATGTAGCATTCCGTACACTTCAGCTGAACAGTGTGACAAAACGCTCAGGTTGGTGAAGTGGTAGGTGTTTGTGTAGTTCATGTTTGTGTCTGAGGTGGAGGTGGCATAAGCTAGTAGGCGCGGGTAGGCCAGACAGAATAGAGTGTTTCCTAAGGTCATTTGGAATAGAGTTCAGAAGTGGTACAAATATGTCAGTTAATAAATAAAAACTACACTATACAGACAAAGATTGAATGTTCCAGGCTGCTGTTGAATTACTTTCATGGATTCCTCCGTCTGCAGGTCATTGCCATAGTGATGGACCTCTTCACAGATGTGGATTTACTCTGCGATTTGATGGAGGCCTCAAACAAGCGCAAGGTCCCTGTATATATTCTTCTAGACAACAAGAACCTGAGCTACTTCAAGGACATGTGCACTGCTTTGGACATCCAGAACTCCCACCTGAGTGTAAGAATGAGGAGCGGTTCCTCCGCCACAGCCCAGCGCATTTTACGATTTTCCTGTGACTGCGCCTTGCTTAACTGGTATTACGGATGAGCTTCTACAAATATCTCTGAAGCTTACTGTACGGTATTACGGATGAGCTTCTACAAATATCTCTGAAGCTTACTGTACAGTTTTGTGACAGATGTTGATGTGGCAGATTGAATTATGCTGTAAGCTTCAGAGAAATTTGGATGAACACTTTCTTAATACCAGCTGTGCAAGACCCAGTTACAGTAGAATACCAGGTGTGCAAGACCCAGTTACAGTAGAATACCAGGTGTGCAAGACCCAGTTACAGTAGAATACCAGGTGTGCAAGACCCAGTTACAGTAGAATACCAGGTGTGCAAGACCCAGTTACAGTAGAATACCAGGTGTGCAAGACCCAGTTACAGTAGAATACCAGGTGTGCAAGGCCCAGTTACAGTAGAATACCAGGTGTGCAAGACCCAGTTACAGTAGAATACCAGGTGTGCAAGACCCAGTTACAGTAGAATACCAGGTGTGCAAGACCCAGTTACAGTAGAATACCAGGTGTGCAAGACCCAGTTACAGTAGAATACCAGGTGTGCAAGACCCAGTTACAGTAGAATACCAGGTGTGCAAGACCCAGTTACAGTAGAATACCAGGTGTGCAAGACCCAGTTACCAGTTACAGTAGAATACCAGGTATGCAAGGCCCAGTTACAGTAGAATACCAGGTGTGCAAGGCCCAGTTACAGTAGAATACCAGGTGTGCAAGACCCAGTTACAGTAGAATACCAGGTATGCAAGACCCAGTTACAGCAGAAGGTAACACTTTACATTAAGTTGCACCTATACCCATGTAGTTAAATTGTAACCAATTTGGTACTGAGTAACTACAATGTAGGTGACATGGAACAGCATGTAGGTGACATGGAACAAGGCCAGCCCTGTTACATCTCTCCTGCTAAAATTAAATCATTCCATATCAAGACACATGGTGATATTAACAGGCAATGTTTATTTGTTGTGTATCATGAATATGTGGCCTATGAGTGTAAATAAAATATTTCAAACTATTTACATGTGTAATTTTATGAATACTAACTGTTGTTCCATGTTACCTACGTTGGAGTTACTCAGTAATAACCTCTTGTTATGAAATTAGTTACAATACAACTACACAGGTAGCCTATAGGTGCAACTTAATGTAAAGTGTTACCCAGTAGAATACCAGGTATGCAAGACCCAGTAACAATAGAATACAGTAGAATACCAGGTATGCAAGGCCCCGTTACAGTAGAATACAGTAGAATATCCGGTAGGCCGACAATATGCCTTTGGCCCCTTAAAATATATGTTAGTTTTGACAGGCAAACCTTCCAGATTTAGCCAAATCACTTCTGTTTTAGCCTCATGTTTGGTTGAGGTTAAACAGAATTGTGCAATGTTTTTATTCTTATGTGACTACCAATGATCAATTAAAAAAAAAAAAAAAAATGTGAAAAACTAAAAACAATTCCAATAATGGCTAATTAAGTGAAAAAACAGGATTAAGAATAGTATAGCCTGAACTTTGTGTGCAATAGTTATGTGAAACGGGTTTTATTTCTTTCTTTCTAGAAGTGAATGCATGCTTAGCAATAAATAGAAAGATGTTTTGCACAATTCTGGAGGAAAAAGGTTGATTATTTGAATTCATGACAAGCTACATGATATTAAAATGAATAATGTACGAATGTCCAAAGCATCTTTAGATTTTTGCCCGAGTATTTTTTGCTTTGCGTTTTGCCCAGAGCTCGTGTAAAAGCTGAGATATGTTGTAGTTGATCAGTTCAGACATGATTGGTTACTGGAGATAAATCGAGTCCCATTTATTTAGGCAAAACCCAACTTATCTTGAAAATGTGTCCATTGTTTAATTAGTCTGAAGAATATTGAAATTCTATTTTTTGTCGATCTCATTTAAATTGTACTCTTGTTACCTTACAGCATATGAGAATTCGCAGTGTGTGCGGAGAGACGTACTGCACCAAATCTGGGAAAAAGTTTACTGGCCAAGTACAGGAGAAATTCATGATTATCGACTGTGAAGAAGTTATTGCTGGATCATATAGGTGAGGATCTCTTACTCACTTTTATTTACATTTTGTTCCCTCGAAAACTCAAGTTCGGAAGTCAGTTCAGCTTTCACCAAGTTTATTAGGAAAAGTGTGTTCGTATTTTAAAAAGTGACACTTGCATTTATCTGCAAGTCAAAGTATGAATACGGATGAGTGCTGATCAAATACAGGCCAAAGATTAGGGTCAAATGTTGATTGAATCCAGGCCAAAGATTAGGGTCAAATGTTGATTGAATCCAGGCCAAAGATAATGACAAATTTGGATTGAATACGTGCCAAATTAATGGTAAATTCAAGGTCATAGAGTTAATTATGACTCAACTAGATATTGATCCCCCACTCTTTCTTTGCTATGGAATGCACCCCTTATGCAAGGGGCCACTCGACTGCGATGTATTGTGCCTATATGAATTCTCATGATTAAAATGTTCTGTTTCTTAGCAATGATGGATTATGGTTATTAACTGTAACAGGGCTGTTATGAGCTCATATGCTGTGTCAAACGCTGTGGTGCTTTAATGAAACTGAGAAACTGCTGTAATTCCACTGTCCTTTGCCTCTGTTATTACTGTTTTATAAATCAATTGCAGGGTGTTTTTGTGAGCATTATTAGTAGCCTGTGAAAAGAATATCTGTTGATCAAGTTGACTGAGGAAAATGAACATTTTAGCAGGCCATACTGTTCCCAATGAGTGTAACACAGTAAAATGGTCTCGTATTGGACTCGTATGTACTCTCTGAATTAACACTGGACGTTTTATTGGAATGGCAAATACTGCATCTGGTCCTCCACCTTTGTAAACAGTGTGTAAAAAGTGTGTAAACGGTGTGTAAAAAGTGTAAAAAGTAGTAAATTCTCCGCCGAGCAGGAAGAGACCTAGAACCATGAGTGAGAATGCATGAATGTGATTTGCGCTGATACTGAAAGCATAGCGCTGTACGTTGCTGAGCTTTGGCTCTCGGCTCTGACAGTTTGAAGGAGGTCTGTGAGCTGTCAGCTGTTTGCTCAGCCATCGCTGTTTTACTGTAGGGCGGGGAACAGGGTGGGCAGGTGGCCACGGTTTAACTTGTGGGTGAGTGTGCAAACACTGTTAGCTGTTGTCTGTAGATTCTTCGTCTTGCTCCTGGAGAGGCAAAGTCAAGTCAATTTTATTTGTATAGCACCTTAAACAACAGGACTCAGGTGAAAAGCAAACAGGGTGAAATAACGTTAAAAAAAATGTAATTAGTACACATTACAGATTGTTTAAAAACAATTGGAGATAACAATATAAATTGTAAGCTGTGTGTTTGTGTCTGTGTGGGCTTGTGCGTACAAATCCATGTGTGTGCAGTGTGTGAGTATGCAGGTGTGTGTGTGTGTGTGTGTGTGTGTGCTTGCACATGTCTGTGCCTACAAATGCATGCGTGTGCAGTGTGCCGAGCGAGCAGGTTGTGTGTGTGTGTGTGTGTGTGTGTGTGTGTGTGTGTGTGTGTGTGTGTGTGTGTGTGTTTGTGTGTGTGTGTATGTGCATGCGTGTTTGTGTGTGCATGCCTGTGCGTGCACGTGTGTGTGCCTACAAATGCATGCCGGTACAGTATGCGTGCGTGGGCTTGTGCCTACAAATGCATGCGTGTGCAGTGTGCGAGCAAGCAGGTGCGTGTGCAGGTAGCCAGGTACACACAGGTACACACAGGTACACACAGGTACACACAGGTGCACACAGGTGCACACAGGTGCACACAGGCACTAGATTGAATGGATAACTGACTCTATGACTCAATGAGGAGAGATGGAAGAGAGTCGACAGAGAGACAGGATGAGGCCAGACTCAGTCGTAGGATACGCTGAATAAGGGTGTTTTAAGCCTGGACTTAAATACTGAGATAGACTCAGACTGCCTAACTGTAAGCGGCCTCAGTAGGTGGTCGGCTATCCCACAACAATGGAGCCCGTACCAAAGCTGTTTATTTTTCTGGGATCACTTGTGATTATCGCTGTGACTCCGTGAAGGTGGACTCGTGTACATAGCCAGGCAGAGGTAAAATTAAAAATTAAAAATACACATTTTAGCAGAATTAGCTTATGCTTTTTCTATGAGGTTTTATATAATAATTATAATTGAAAAACAACATGTAGCTGTGCTTCAATAGCCACACCGGTAACCGAGTGTGTGCATGAATCACCATTGTGCAGGGCTGGACCCTGCTGTGCTCTCTGATAAACACGGATATCAACTGTATTTCCTTTTCCAGAAATTTGGCATCAGTGACTGCTGTTCCAAGAAAATTCACTTAATTTCAGAAAGTACATTTCAGCTTTGCGATGATAATAGTATTATCAAAGCGTCTCGGAATGCCACCATGCAGCGCGTCATACACCGTGGATATTTCAGGATGCGTTTCTTATTGTATCTCGGTATCCCCGAAGCTTATTGTTTTACCATAAGCCATCATTTTAGATATGCAGAAAGGGTACAAGGTAAGGGATTTACCAAATGACTTTCAACATGAAATTTAGTGTCATTGTGATCATTATGAATTCATTTGGAATGTGCACACGTATAAATCATAAAATTATCAATTTGTTTTTGATGATTCATCGAATAACATCTAACCCTCTTCGGTTACATTATTCATATCTCACAGTAGTTGTACTTTGAAATTGAAAAAAAAAAAATTATAATACGAACAGCATATAACATAAAGATGATGAAAAGATTTTATCAAAATAAGAAAAAAACATTTAGCTTGGGGATTCCTTAACATGAAACAACAAAAATACATACCAACATAGTCAGCTATACAATGAATACCTCTCTGTAGCTAGCGAACAGCATAGTAAGCATGTTTCAGTGTAAGCGGTGTTAAATCTGTACTGACGTTCAAAGTGCCTCAAGAATGTGCATAGCTGTGTGTACGCACAAGGAAATTCAAAAGATTCTCAGGAGGACAAACCGGTTTCAAAGTTTGTGTTCTCATATTTGTTAAGATGTTGTAGTACAAGGGCGTCCAATATTATCTAAAAAGAGTTTAGATGGTTTGTCTAGCCCAGCACTAAAACACATGACTTGATTGAAGTTCATCATTGAATGTGGTGTCATGGCTCTGGGCTAGAACATGTTTACACATCACTGGCTCTTCTCGGTAATGTATTTTGTTTTGAGTGATCGCCTGTTTACTTTTGTTAGCCTTTAAATGCCGATTCAGTGTGAGCTGATACAACCAATCACGACTTTGTTCAACCCTTATCCCAAATAATCCTCAGTATCCATTAGCTGCTCTGACTCCATTAGCTGCTCTGACTCAATTGGCTGCTCTGACTCTATTGGCTGCTCTGACTCAATTAGCTGCTCTGACTCCATTAGCTGCTCTGACTCCATTAGCTGCTCTGACTCCATTAGCTGCTCTGACTCCATTAGCTGCTCTGACTCCATTAGCTGCTCTGACTCTATTGGCTGCTCTGACTCAATTGGCTGCTCTGACTCCATTAGCTGCTCTGACTCCATTAGCTGCTTTGACTCTATTGGCTGCTCTGACTCCATTAGCTGCTCTGACTATAACATCATAAATCCTCTGGTAATGTGAATGTCCTGAGCAGTCAAATCTCCTGCGATGCTGGATATCTGTGTCCTCCCGTCCTGTGTTGTGCTGACTGTACTGTGTGTAACTGTGCTCTGTGTGGCTGTGCTGTGTGTGACTGCTCTTTGTGACCATGCTGTGCATGACTGTGTTGTGTGTGGCATGTGACTGTGCAGGACTGTGCTCTGTGTAACTGTGCTGTGTGTGACTGTGTTGTGTAACCGTGCTGTGCAGGACTGTGCTGTGTGACTGTGCTCTGTGTGACTGTACAGGACTGTGCTCAGTGTGACTGTGCTGACTGTGCTGTGCTTTGTGTCCCATAGCTTCTCCTGGCTGTCAGCGCAAGTCCACAGCAACATGCTGCTGCACTTCTCCGGCACAATCGCAGAGAGCTTCGACCGCGAGTTCCGCTGCCTCTACGCCGACTCTCAGATCATCGATCACTTCCACAACCCGGACGAGGAAGGCCTCCCCTGTTACCCCATCTACCCACCCATCTTTGGCTTCAGTGGGCCCAGAGACTTCCAGGAGCGTGTGAGCTCCCGGGACAAGCCGAGCTCAGACCACTCCAGCAGCCAGTCTAGCAGCAGCCTCTCCAGCGTTAAGAAGGCTCCCGGCATGGCCACCACCGTCTACCAGGTCACCCATGACAAGAAGGACACCAACAGCCCTTTTAAGAGCCTGGAGAGAAGAGGGGGTCAAAGCCCCATTTCTTCCGCCCAGGGATTGGACAGAAGAGGGGGTCAAAGGTCCATTTCTCCCCCTCAGGGACTGGACAGAAGAGGGGGTCAAAGGCCCATTTCTCCCCCTCAGGGACTGGACAGAAGAGGGGGTAAAAGCCCCATTTGTCCCACCCAGGGATTGGACAGAAGAGGGGATCAAAGGCCCATTTCTCCCCCTCAGGGACTGGACAGAAGAGGGGGTAAAAGCCCCATTTGTCCCACCCAGGGATTGGACAGAAGAGTGGGTCAAAGCACCATTTCTCCTGCCCAGGGATTGGACAGAAGAGGGGGTCAAATCCCCGCCCCTCACGCCCAGGCTGGCCATGCAGCCTGGGGCTTCTCTAACGCCAATGGGCACAGTGCGTCCGGTGCCGGCCAAACAGGGGTAGAGTGGACCAAGACTGAAACCCCGGACTACCTCCGGAATAATTTAGGGGGAACCATCTCGAAGGTCCAGGGCCTCAATCTGTACGACCACAAGCAGAACTTGTTTTACAGCGGCATGCCTAAGACGGCCCCTATGATGGACAGCAAAATTATTGGCAAACAGAAGAACCCCAACATCCCCATCCTGAACAAGATCTCAGACTTCTTTCTGCCCCCCTATAAGGAGAGGGAGGCCTACAACTTCCGCAGGTCTCCCCCTCAGAGCATCGCCTTCGGGGGGCCCAACCTTACCCACGACGAGCCCGAGAGCCAGCAGTCCCCGCCCCCACCCCCACCCCCGCCCCTGTCCCCTGACGGCTCACTTCCCGAACAGCAGATGACCCGGCAAGATGTCAAGAGGATGACCCTGGGTCACAGCAAGCTAGACCTAGTCAACCACTACAATAAGATGAAAACCAAGCACATCTACAGCAGGTTTGAGCTAAAGAATAACAACTGAGCGACTGGGAGGAGAGGCTGGTCTTTCCTATTAACCTCAGGGGGAAGGATGCTGTAGTGTTGGCCCTCAGGGGGAATGATGCCGTAGTGTTGGGCCTCAGGGGGAACGATGCCGTAGTGTTGGGCCTCAGGGGGAACGATGCCGTAGTGTTGGGCCTCAGGGGGAATGATGCTGTAGTGTTGGGCCTCAGGGGGAACGATGCCGTAGTGTTGGGCCTCAGGGGGAAGGATGCCGTAGTGTTGGGCCTCAGGGGGAACGATGCCGTAGTGTTGGGCCTCAGTGGGAACGATGCCGTAGTGTTGGGCCTCAGGGGGAACGATGCCGTAGTGTTGGGCCTCAGGGGGAACGATGCTGTAGTGTTGGGCCTCAGGGGGAACGATGCCGTAGTGTTGGGCCTCAGGGGGAACGATGCCGTAGTGTTGGGCCTCAGGGGGAACGATGCCGTAGTGTTGGGCCTCAGGGGGAACGATGCCGTAGTGTTGGGCCTCAGGGGGAACGATGCCGTAGTGTTGGGCCTCAGGGGGAACGATGCCGTAGTGTTGGGCTTCAGGGGGAACGATGCCGTAGTGTTGGGCCTCAGGGGGAACGATGCCGTAGTGTTGGGCCTCAGGGGGAACGATGCCGTAGTGTTGGGCCTCAGGGGGAACGATGCCGTAGTGTTGGGCCTCAGGGGGAACGATGCCGTAGTGGTGGGGGTGAAGCACTAACATGGGAGGAAGTTATGCTCCATGTCTCAACACTGCCCCTGCAGTCTAAAGAGTGCATTGCACTGTACTGGTTTGCTGGCCATGAGGCGACTGCGATGGAAATGTCGATTTTGATGAACATCGATCGATAAACGCGCTCCAGCATCGGCTTTATTCTGAGGAAGGAATTTTTATGCCTGAATTTTTACTATTTTGTTTGAGTTATTCTGTGAAAATAAACAGTAGACTACTATTTGCTGTTGGCTAATGGTTAAATATTTAGGCAGTGTAGTTTTAGTTGGATAGCAGGTTCACCATCGCTTCATAAGCTGAAACCGTAAATGCCAAGGTCTTGAAGGGGATGTTGATATCCCTTGATATGGGGTCTTCCATACCTTACATGTATACTTCCAAGCAAGAAAAAACGCTGGGACAGGGGATGTCATATAATGACCAATACCCAAACTATAAATGTATTTAATGGTAATTAGATTTTAACCTACTGTATGACTTTTGTAACTATTCATAATTATTGTGTATCTATGCAATGGAGCAACAGATGTAAAGTGGAAGAGTGTTACACAACAACATGGTTATCTGTTATTCAAGTCCTCGTTGAGAAAGACCTAGGTTTCTGTTTGTCACCCGTACATTGAAAAGTATAGCAATCTTTTCAAATATTTAAATGTGTTTTTTTGTAATGTATTGACAGTACAGGAATGCAGTTATACTCATCACTGTAATTCCCCATGTGCTAGCTGTTCTATTATTTTTCTTTTTTCTGTATTATTCCTTAATTCTATAATTTTCCCAATCTTTTTTGCATAATGTGAATTTTTTATGGAGGGAAAAAATTTTTATAAAATAAAAAATGTTTTTTTTTCTAAATGGAGAAGAGCAATTTGTATATGTTTGTAGATAGTCACGGTTTTCACTCTTTTTATTCTTCAAATCTAATTTTCAAACCATGTTAATTGTTGCTGTGGCTAGAATGAAAGTATTTGATTACAGTGTTACTTAAGAAACATGAATGAAATAAAGAAAGATGGAATGATGGGGGAATGTAATCATTCTATAAGTTCTTGCTGTATGATGCATGTCGGCTTACACCAGTGTTCTTGCTGAATGATGTCAGCTTACGCTAGTGTTGTAGAAGTGGTTTTTGATGGTGGTTAAAATGGGAGGTGTACGCACACATATTTAATATTCTTCCACAGGGTGTGTGCATCTGTTTGTCTAATGAACATTGATGGTGGTGCATTTCTAACAAGGTTCATTTAGGTTACTGTCAGTGCGTAGGACTATTCATTATATTTTTAGAATGTCGTACTGACTGTCCTCAAAGCTACTAAAAGCCTTTCCGGAGAATCCTTGTAGAGGTGAACACATGCAAGTGAATGGTTGATTATTCAGATTAATTTGAATGGACTGGAGAGTTAATGTAACCCCATCACTGGAAGGACTGGCGTATGTTGATTTCCATAGATGAGTGATCAGTGAATTTTGCATAAAATCTCCCGGATCATTACATACTCACACACAATCATATGCACAGAATGGAACCTTTGGCAGGTTTTTAGTGTTACACTAAAGAACGCTATAAAGCTGGTGAGCTAGATAATTACTGGAAGGCGTACAGCAGGAACACAGCATTATTGCAAGCTTGAGGACAGGCTTCAAGCAAGCTGGTAAATGGATATAAACCAGAAAAAAATTCAGGCACTATTGTATATTGAATTAATGCCTTTTACAACTTTAATAACTGTTGAGCTGAGTCATATTTTATCACAGCTTTAGCCAGGTTAATGGGTGATGTGTGTGGAGTGGGCGGAGATGGGCATCCTACTCTTTGTCATGCCAGTCCCAGTTATAGACGGAAACGAACGCTCAGACGGAACCGAACCACTCAAGCCTCTCTTCCACTCCTGCGAGAGCGGGGAGATCGGCCTCAAATTTCAGTCGTGCTTCTAGATCAGGTAACATGTCCCTGCGTGTTTAAAATGGGCTGTGCTGCATGAGCTCTGGAAATGGCCCATGAGCAGAACCAGGCTGTCAAATATCAACTGATGTGCTTGTATGTGTTACAGCGTGACTGTATGTACTTTTTTGAGTGTTGTTGAACTTCTGGTTTTTTTGTGTATGTCTTGGATTGGATCAGCTGCGCTCTGCTTCCCGAGACATACGACAGACAGAATGCGTAACAGAATCTCAAGCACTCGAGTTTCAGCCTGCTACCTTCACGAGTCCTCAATGTCACTAGCATAGGATCCTTCATTAGGAGTTCGTGTCACCATTTCAGGATGAGAACGGAACGTTTAAACAGCGTTTGAAATGCTTATGTTTGTCACGTAGCACAAACCTCCTTAGTCAGCAGGATTTACATGTTTTGGTCTAAGCCTTGGGGACAGAATATGGCCTCTGGTTTATTTTACACTCGGGAAGAACATATACAGAGAATCCCAACCTGTATTTCCAATCCCAAGATGTATTCTCACAACATACTGCGTGTCGATGGAAACCGGAGCAGCCATTTTAAATTGAAATGTTTCTCTGCCAAGTTTAATTCTTCCATGTGTATGGAGATTCTTGCGGGAGGTGTGGTGACGTCGAATTTCTCAGTTGCAACACACCTGTCATGTCTGAGTCTCTGACTCGAAAGGCAAGTTTCGTTCAAGTGTCTAGTGGTCCATACAGTCTGTCCCCTCAGAGAAAATTCAGAGCGACGCTAGCATTGAGACGTAAAACCGCATCACGTGACCTTTGATGATCCTGTTGTTTACTGCCCGCTTCCTGTCAGGTTGTTATGTGAATTGCCAAATGATGTGTCACTCACAAAATCCTTCGCCACTGGTACGTATGCACTTGGAATCTCCCTGAGTAAGACCAATGCTAGTTGAGTCATTTATAAAGAAATGCCCTTAATCTAGGATTAACTTAAGTTAATGTATCCCAATGTCCTTTGACATATCATTCTGCATTGCTATTTACAGTCATGTAAAAGTAGTGTTCGTTTGCAGAGATGTAGAAGCATATGTATTCATCTATAGAGGTGGAGAAATTTTTTTATTGATAGTGATGTAGAAATGTTTTTAATAGAGATGTATAAACACGGGTTCATTTATGGGTGTAGAAGTGTTTTTATTGATAAAGATGTATAAACACAGGTTAATTTATGGGTGTAGTAGTGTTTTTATTGATAGAGATGTAGAAATAGGTTCATTTAAAGGGGTGTAGAAGTGTTTTTATTGATGGCGATGTAGAAACAGGTTCATTTTTGGTGATGTAGAAGTGTTTTTATTGATAGCGATGTTGAAACAGGTTAATTTATGGGTGTAGAGATGTTTTTACTGATAGAGATGTAGAAACACGGGTTCATTTATGGAGGTGTAGAAGCACGGTTTATTTTCAAAGCCGAGAACAGCTTGAGGAAGTGACTAAAACAGCTGACTGTAGATCATAGTAGGGTACGTTTTATGGCCCAGGAATACGACCCAGCTGATGAACTGCATTTTATCGGGCTTTGGGGACTCGCCGTTTTTCTTCATGACATTAATGCATGCCAGTAATAAATGACACACAAATCACCCCCAAGATGTCAAGTGGCTTAGCGTGAGTTTCTGTACTCTGTGAAACCAGTTTACTGGGTCGTGTGCCGGCTGTTTCACTGCAAGCCTTCCTGGGTTGAAGCTTTGCATCTGTGTTTATTTTAAGAAGTGCCAATGGCCTTTTGATTGGTCCCAACAACTGGAACGCTTAATCAGAAGAGCTGATTGATTCTGGATCTAAGGACATCAACGTTTGTTTTGTCTTCTGTGACACAACCAAATTGCATTTGAGCGTGGTCAAAGGAAGATTAGTGTGCGATTTTCTGCTTTGAGTTTGTCCAACACTGTTTGGACCAACTCCTGAATAGCAGTCAGGGCTGCCGTCTGAAAATGCACCTCATCCTTATTACCCTCCAAACATATGTTTGATATTTTCATCCTCCATTTTGTGTCCAGCAAATCCTTTTTACTCAAATTTTATATTCAGTAACACTGAATAAAGTCAGAGATTAAACCAAAAAAAGATTGTGAATTCAGCAAAAGAAAACCACAACAACAAAAAACACTGTAGCCAAGATAGTCTATAAGCCAATTCTGCCAGCTATTTGCATGTCTTTATGCAAAGCATACCCAACCAAGAAGTGTGTCTGTAAAATACCCATTTCACTGTATGATGCCCCCTCTCGTTTTGCCTTCAAATTTCTGAATTAGTTTCCTGGTTTGTAGTAGAGTAATAGAGTCCACTGTTTGCACTTTATTACATTGTTAATATATGAATTTGTTCTATACATTCAAAGGCCGTGGACACAAAATGTGCCTGGAAGGACAAAGGTTTAATTGTGAGTATTGTAGCGTGGTTTTGGTTTTTAAACTACTGTTTCCTGTTTGATGAATGCCATTAAAAGTCTCATGTCTTAACAAAACAAGGTACAATATGTGGCTTAATTGCAGAAAAGATATTCCACCAAGAAATCGACAAAACCACACGAACGGTCTTCTTGGCAGCACTGACATCTGGTGGTGACATCTGGTGGTGCTGCATTAAGCACAATGTCTTGTATAGCAGATCGGGAAATTAATGAGATTGACGTGAGCTCCAAAAGTCTGTACCATAACTTTGACTCTAAGATATTAAGAATACAACAATAAACTTTTAAATGATTAAACCAAAAAATTTGAATGCCAAAATTTGTTAACAATCTCAGTTTATGACTATTGTAAAAACTGTTGGGTTGTGAATAATCACTATTCTATGTAGAATTACCAAAGCTAGCTGCTAAGAAATACTTATTAGCCTGCCTGTGAAACATGACAAGACGACTGTCAGGATTAACATGGGCTGTGAAGACAGAAATTTTAGATTATTTCAACTATGCATGCAGTTTACAGGGAACTGTGGTGTTCCGGTGAGGCCTTCGAATGATCTTCCTCTGTGGTGTTCAGGTGAGGCCTTCAAATGATCTTCCTTTGTGGTGTTCAGGTGAGGCCTTCAAATGATCTTCCTCTGTGGTGTTCAGGAGACGCCTTTGGATGATCTTCCTCTGTGGTGTTCAGGTGAGGCCTTCAAATGATCTTCCTCTGTGGTGTTCAGGTGAGGCCTTAAAATGATCTTCCTCTGTGGTGTTCAGATGAGGCCTTCAAATGACCTTCCTCTGTGGTGTTCAGGTGAGGCCTTCAAATGATCTTCCTTTGTGGTGTTCAGGTGAGGCCTTCAAATGATCTTCCTCTGTGATGTTCAGGTGAGGCCTTCAAATGATCTTCCTTTGTGGTGTTCAGGAGACACCTTTGGATGATCTTCCTCTGTGGTGTTCAGGTGAGGCCTTCAAATGATCTTCCTCTGTGGTGTTCAGGTGAGGCCTTCAAATGATCTTCCTCTGTGGTGTTCAGGTGAGGCCTTCAAATGATCTTCCTTTGTGGTGTTCAGGAGACGCCTTTGGATGATTTTTCATGTAGCATGTAGCAGTAACCTTGACAGGACTGCTGACTCTACTGACGTTGCACAGCTAACTGCATAGCACAGACTAGAGCCTGGAACATATGCCACAGAGATGAGCCTGTGCTAATTATGAGCACCTTAACCAGCCTGGTCACACCAAAGAAGCTGGACTCCAAGACAGGGTGGCCAACTCTCAGTCATCTGGTGTGAGACTCAGGCTTTCAGCCATAAACCGACACTCTCCCTCATCAGACCTACGTGACGTCCCCTCTCGATCCCAATCCCGTCTGGCCCAGGATCGCAACCCCCTGTCCCAAAACGCAGAGAGTCCAAACGCAGCCTTGGCGTTCTGCTGGCCGTGTGAAGGTGCCTCCTCCTAAGGGCGCCAGGTTACTGCAGGGATATTACCTCAATCCATCTTAGCTGGAGAGGAGAGGATGGCCTGTACTGTTCTGTTTAGGTCTCCTGAACCAGTGTGTGTTTTCTTTGTTACGTTATGGTTTTTTCAGCTTGAGAGGCACATCTAGGCCACGCTGTTTTGTTCTTCTAAACTGTTATGTTATTCCATCGCTGCCTCTGTGCCAGACAGAACAGCAGTGGCCCCCCGTCCGCTATGACTAATAGAGTATAACGTGGCGGTGGAGCAGGACTGTGCTGTACCCACGTATGATGTACCCATAGTGAGAGACGGCAGCAAGCTGTGGGCCCGTTTCAGACATTCTGTTTGTTTAGCGTAAAAATGTATTCACTTTTATTTACACTTACATTTGCGTGCCAATTGCAAAGCAACAAAATCAAAGAATTCCTACCAGAGATCATTTTAAACATTAAAACCATTGAGTTCAGCATTTCCCTCTGGTGAACAGTATGCACACTATCTCTGGTGAACAGTATGCACACTGTCTCTGGTGAACAGTATGCACACGGTCTCTGGTGAACAGTATGCACACTGTCTCTGGTGAACAGTATGCACACTGTCTCTGGTGAATTGTATGCACACTGTCTCTGGTGAACAGAATGCACACTGTCTCTGGTGAATTGTATGCACACTGTCTCTGGTGAATTGTATGCATACTGTCTCTGGTGAACAGTATGCACACTGTCTCTGGTGAACAGTATGCACACGGTCTCTGGTGAACAGTATGCACACTGTCTCTGGTGAACAGTATGCACACGGTCTCTGGTGAACAGTATGCACACTGTCTCTGGTGAACAGTATGCACACTGTCTCTGGTGAACAGTATGCACACTGTCTCTGGTGAACAGTATGCACACTGTCTCTGGTGAACAGTATGCACACTGTCTCTGGTGAACAGTATGCACACTGTCTCTGGTGAACAGAATGCACACTGTCTCTGGTGAACAGTATGCACACTGTCTCTGGTGAACAGAATGCACACTGTCTCTGGTGAACAGTATGCACACTGTCTCTGGTGAACAGAATGCACACTGTCTCTGGTGAACAGTATGCACACTGTCTCTGGTGAACAGAATGCACACTGTCTCTGGTGAACAATATGCACACTGTCTCTGGTGAACAGAATGCACACTGTCTCTGGTGAACAGTATGCACACTGTCTCTGGTGAACAGAATGCACACTGTCTCTGGTGAACAGTATGCACACTGTCTCTGGTGAACAGTATGCACACTGTTTCTGGTGAACAGTATGCACATTGTCTCTGGTGAACTGTATGCACACTGTCTCTGGTGAACAGTATGCACACTGTCTCTGGTGAACAGTATGCACACTGTCTCTGGTGAACTGTATGCACACTGTCTCTGGTGAACAGTATGCACATGGTCTCTGGTGAACAGTATGCACACTGTCTCTGGTGAACTGTATGCACACTGTCTCTGGTGAACAGTATGCACACGGTCTCTGGTGAACAGTATGCGCACGGTCTCTGGTGTCTTGTTTGCACGCACGCACGCACGCACGCACGCATGCGGCATTTGTTCGTCTGTACAGTACAGCAGGCGGGGACAAACGGACAGAGTAAGAGTGACCAAAGCAGCATGTCGTCGGTCGCTAACTCGCTAACGCTAATCTCCTCAGGTCAACGGGATGTGCCCTGGCCTTCCCGCTCCTTCCTCCTCTGGGCTGCTGACCTTTTGTCATTTGAAAAAACGGGAATGTGGAAATGGGCTTTTCCATTTTCATTAGGGACGTGAAACTACTGAAAATCAGCCCCTTGTTTCAGACGATCGGGATGACTCATCCACTTTGATAAGCTCGATGCTTACTGAGGCACAAAGCGCCACCCCCCTGCACCGCACCCCCCCCCCCCTCTCTCTCTCCTCCCACACATGGATGCTTCCTGGCTGGGCCACCTCCCACAAGTCTTCGGCAGCTTTGTTGTGGACTCAGGAACAATAAAACAATGATAAAATGGCTCCAGCAGCCTGCGTTATAACGCAGGTTATCTCAGCTCTGGGCTGTGCAGTCCTGGTCCCGCAGAGACGCAGGTTATCTCAGCTCTGGGCTGTGCAGTCCTGGTCCCGCCGAGACGCAGGTTATCTCAGCTCGGGGCTGTGCCGTCCTGGTCCCGCAGAGACGCAGGTTATCTCAGCTCGGGGCTGTGCAGTCCTGGTCCCGCAGAGACGCAGGTTATCTCAGCTCGGGGCTGTGCTGTCCTGGTCCCGCAGAGACGCAGGTTATCTCAGCTCGGGGCTGTGCTGTCCTGGTCCCGCAGAGACGCAGGTTATCTCAGCTCGGGGCTGTGCTGTCCTGGTCCCGCAGAGACGCAGGTTATCTCAGCTCGGGGCTGTGCTGTCCTGGTCCCGCAGAGACGCAGGTTATCTCAGCTCGGGGCTGTGCTGTCCTGGTCCCGCAGAGACGCAGGTTATCTCAGCTCGGGGCTGTGCTGTCCTGGTCCCGCAGAGACGCAGGTTATCTCAGCTCGGGGTTGTGCTGTCCTGGTCCCGCAGAGACGCAGGTTATCTCAGCTCAGGGCTGTGCAGTCCTGGTCCCACAGAGACGCAGGTTATTTCAGCTCTGGGCTGTGCAGTCCTGGTCTCGCCGAGACGCAGGTTATCTCAGCTCTGGGCTGTGCAGTCCTGGTCCCACAGAGACGCAGGTTATCTCAGCTCTGGGCTGTGCAGTCCTGGTCCCACAGAGACGCAGGTTATCTCAGCTCGGGGCTGTGCTGTCCTGGTCCTGCAGAAACGCAGGTTCCGCTGCTCTATGTGGTTGATCGGCACTTCATTGATAAACGAGTATTCGATTGAACGGTTACCTCACGTCACCTGCGGTCTCAGGCCTGAACTTTTGAGGGCAAAACAAAAGCCAGCGTAGGCCCTTCTGCAGACCCCTGTTTCAGCTCTATCGGGGATAATTAATCAACGTGCGCCTGGCTGCCGCTGTTCTGTGAAGCTGAAAAGCAAGCAAATGATTGGATGTGAAGCTGAAAAGCAAGCAATTGATTGGCTGTACAAGTTGGCGAGTGCAGCTTCTTATGGATCTTCTGAAGAGTTTCACCCACCAAAGATGGCCCCAACCGTTCGAACTCTCCGCAGCAACACGAGTTCTTAAATTGAGGCAGCATTTGAAATCTCAGACACATTACCAGCCCAAGGATTACAGTTCAAAACTAAAATTAATCAAGAGAAACCTTTAAAACGGAGTGAAGCGCAGGCTGTCGCATGCTCAGCCTTAGCAAGCAGGAATTATGGGAAATCAAGACCTCATTACCAACCAAGAGTATGCCATGAAGAAAATGACCGTTATTTTTACTTGCAACCTATTGATTTCACAAAGAGAAAGCCGCTCGAGCGGCGATGACGGCAGCCGGGACCTCCGCCCTTGAGTCACCTTTAAAGGCCAACAATGACGTCTGCGTGACATCCGTGACATTCTGGTTCGTCTGCAACTTTTTTTCCAGAAAAATTCAGCTGGTTGTGCCTGGCTTTCAAAACCCATGATGCATATTTGCCAAAGTTACTTGCCGAAACTGATGATGTAGAATATTACTAAATAAATAAATATTTTTTTTGTGTGTGCGGGTCCTTTATTAGTGTACTAGTTGCATTGAATTTGAGATACAGGTATTTTAGGAGTTTTTTGGACCCAAAGGCAATAAATGCATTTCTGGGTCCTCTGCACTCCCCAGGCTGTCACCTTATGCTGCACTAACCCTCAGTTTTCTCTCCCCCTCTTGATTGGACAGGATGGGAACGCCTTGTGTGGACAAGCCCGTATGGCCGGGTCATGTGACCCCTTTTCCGCCACCGTCAGCTCCAAACAGCGATGACAGGCGTGCACTCCAGCTCGCTCACTCGCTCGCTGTGTCTGCAGGTGCCGGCCGCCGATCGATACGTTTGCATAAGGAAGCGATGGCAGGAGAAGGCAAATGGAGACGCCTGTTCAAACGCTGCCAGAGAAAAGTGGGACATGACCTAGAAGTGAACAGAAAGATTTGGATGGAAAATCAGGTTGCGGGGGGGATGGAGGAGAGAGAGACAGAAGGAGGGGGCAGGGGAGAGAGACAGAAGGAGGGGGCAGGGGAGAGAGAGAGGGGTGGCAGAGCGCCTCTCTGCTCAGATGCTGTTTACTAACACAGATTGGATATCTGCTGTGTGGGCTCGCTGTGCTGTGGCATATCTGAGCCTGGGCCAGAAATTACAGCACACTATGCGCAGAACTGCGTTTCCCAGAAAACACCGAACAAAGCGCGTGGGGAAGGGGCTTCTCCGCGTCCGTCAAGGTGCGTGAAAGATAGGGCAGGGCTCCGTAAGAGCGCAGAGAGTCTCTCACAGATCAACATTCAGCTGCACAGTCTCTCACAGATCAACATTCAGCTGCACTGTCTCTCACAGATCAACATTCAGCTGCACAGTCTCTCACAGATCAACATTCAGCTGCACTGTCTCTCACAGATCAACATTCAGCTGCCCTGTCTCTCACAGATCAACATTCAGCTGCACTGTCTCTCACAGATCAACATTCAGCTGCACTGTCTCTCACAGATCAACATTCAGCTGCACTGTCTCTCACAGATCAACATTCAGCTGCACTGTCTCTCACAGATCAACATTCAGCTGCACTGTCTCTCACAGATCAACATTCAGCTGCCCTGTCTCTCACAGATCAACATTCAGCTGCACTGTCTCTCACAGATCAACATTCAGCTGCACTGTCTCTCACAGATCAACATTCAGCTGCACTGTCTCTCACAGATCAACATTCAGCTGCACTGTCTCACAGATCAACATTCAGCTGCCCTGTCTCTCACAGATCAACATTCAGCTGCACTGTCTCTCACAGATCAACATTCAGCTGCACAGTCTCTCACAGATCAACATTCAGCTGCACTGTCTCTCACAGATCAACATTCAGCTGCACTGTCTCTCACAGATCAACATTCAGCTGCACTGTCTCTCACAGATCAACATTCAGCTGCACAGTCTCTCACAGATCAACATTCAGCTGCACAGTCTCTCACAGATCAACATTCAGCTGCACAGTCTCTCACAGATCAACATTCAGCTGCACTGTTCAAAACGCTACAGTATATTTAGTTTTTGTTATATAATTTTACAGATGGAGATCAGTAATGTTCTGACAAATGATCCATGTCTTTCACATATTCTCCCTCTCTTTTATATAAAGGAACAAGGCTCTTTCTCCAGCGTTTTCTTTCACTCGATTAAATTATCTTATATATTCCTGTCGACCAGCTCTGAAAACACAGGGGTCTGACTGGCTCTTGTCACTTACTCCGACATTACAATGCTCTTAATTAAAACTCCACTTTGTCTTTCCTGCCAAGCAGGGTCCTCTTTGAAGGGAAATGCAAAGGACTGGATCACCTTGTTCTGAATGAGAGGTGTGCTGAATTGCCTCATGTTATCCCAGCCTCTCTCCTGGCATCACTTAGAGGATATGAGCCTTCAGTACAGCACTCACAAGGGCCTAGCTGAGTCACAGCTCGACAAACCCTTCCCTTCACCGAGCTGCAGTGTAAACCCTTCCCTTCACCGAGCTGCAGTGTAAACCCTTCCCTTCACCGAGCTGCAGTGTAAACCCTTCCCTTCACCGAGCTGCAGTGTAAAACCTTCCCTTCACCGAGCTGCAGTGTAAACCCTTCCCTTCACCGAGCTGCAGTGTAAACCCTTCCCTTCACCGAGCTGCAGTGTAAACCCTTCCCTTCACCGAGCTGCAGTGTAAAACCTTCCCTTCACCGAGCTGCAGTGTAAACCCTTCCCTTCACCGAGCTGCAGTGTAAACCCTTCCCTTCACCGAGCTGCAGTGTAAACCCTTCCCTTCACCGAGCTGCAGTGTAAAACCTTCCCTTCACCGAGCTGCAGTGTAAACCCTTCCCTTCACCGAGCTGCAGTGTAAACCCTTCCCTTCACCGAGCTGCAGTGTAAACCCTTCCCTTCACCGAGCTGCAGTGTAAACCCTTCCCTTCACCGAGCTGCAGTGTAAACCCTTCCCTTCACCGAGCTGCAGTGTAAACCCTTCCCTTCACCGAGCTGCAGTGTAAACCCTTCTCTTCACCGAGCTGCAGTGTAAACCCTTCCCGTCCCCGAGCTGCAGTGTAAACCCTTCTCTTCACCGAGCTGCAGTGTAAAACCTTCCCTTCACCGAGCTGCAGTGTAAACCCTTCCCTTCACCGAGCTGCAGTGTAAAACCTTCTCTTCCCCGAGCTGCAGTGTAAACCCTTCTCTTCACCGAGCTGCAGTGTAAACCCTTCCCTTCACCGAGCTGCAGTGTAAAACCTTCTCTTCACCGAGCTGCAGTGTAAAACCTTCCCTTCACCGAGCTGCAGTGTAAACCCTTCCCTTCACCGAGCTGCAGTGTAAAACCTTCTCTTCACCGAGCTGCAGTGTAAAACCTTCTCTTCACCGAGCTGCAGTGTAAAACCTTCTCTTCACCGAGCTGCAGTGTAAAACCTTCCCTTCACCGAGCTGCAGTGTAAACCCTTCCCTTCACCGAGCTGCAGTGTAAAACCTTCTCTTCACCGAGCTGCAGTGTAAACCCTTCCCTTCACCGAGCTGCAGTGTAAAACCTTCTCTTCACCGAGCTGCAGTGTAAAACCTTCCCTTCACCGAGCTGCAGTGTAAACCCTTCCCTTCACCGAGCTGCAGTGTAAAACCTTCTCTTCACCGAGCTGCAGTGTAAAACCTTCTCTTCACCGAGCTGCAGTGTAAAACCTTCCCTTCACCGAGCTGCAGTGTAAAACCTTCCCTTCACCGAGCTGCAGTGTAAAACCTTCTCTTCACCGAGCTGCAGTGTAAAACCTTCTCTTCACCGAGCTGCAGTGTAAACCCTTCCCTTCACCGAGCTGCAGTGTAAACCCTTCCCTTCACCGAGCTGCAGTGTAAAACCTTCCCTTCACCGAGCTGCAGTGTAAACCCTTCCCTTCACCGAGCTACAGTGTAAAACCTTCTCTTCACCGAGCTGCAGTGTAAAACCTTCCCTTCACCGAGCTGCAGTGTAAACCCTTCCCTTCACCGAGCTGCAGTGTAAACCCTTCCCTTCACCGAGCTGCAGTGTAAACCCTTCTCTTCACCGAGCTGCAGTGTAAACCCTTCCCTTCACCGAGCTGCAGTGTAAAACCTTCTCTTCACCGAGCTGCAGTGTAAAACATTCCCTTCACTGAGCTGCAGTGTAAAATAAGTGTGCAGTGTAGCCAAATGTATGTGGACACCCCTTGGTCTGGGGCTGTTTTTCATGGTTCGGGCTAGGCTCCTTAGTTACTGTGAAGGCAAATCTTAACACTACAGCTTGCAATGACATTCTAGATGATTCTGGGTTTCCAACTTTGTGGCAACAGTTTGGGGAAGGCCCTTTCCTGTTTCAGAATGACAATGCCCCCCGTGCACAAATAGAGGTCCATACAGAAACGGTTTGTCGAGATCAGTACGGAAGAACTTGACTGGCAAACAAATCTCCACGCAGCAATGTTCCTGTTTTAGTAGCAAATGGAGACCAACTCCTTATTAATGCCCATGATATTGGAATGAGATGTTGGATGAGCAGGTGTCCAGATACTTTTGGCCATTTCGTGTATGTCTAGTACTTTTTTGCGAAATAAGACAAAAAGATTGCCAATGATGTGAGAGTTTTACTCATTTCAAGATTTTCCACTGGGGTAAGATCATTTCACTAATTTCAAGTAAAAAGTCACTTAAAACAAGTAAATATTTTTCTACTTTTTGTTAAGACCAGATTTTTTTGTAGTGTATAGGGCAGTAGGAGAGGGGGAGCGTAGAGTAGGATGAGGAGGCGCTGAGCAGCAGGAGGAGAGGGAGGTGCAGGACGGTAGAGTCGGGGTCCAGATGGAGAGGTTGTGGGTACGCTCCGGTCTCCCTGCTGCTTTTGGGAGAGTGGGTGGCGCCCTGCCATCTCTCAGCAGGAAACAGACTATGACCCAAATATGCAGCCGGCTGGCTGAAGGCCCTCATGAACAGGTTCTCTCTCTCTCTCTCTCCTCTCTCCTCTCTCCTCTCTCCTCTCTCCTCTCCCTCTATCCCCCCCTCTCCACATCCTCCACTCCTTCCTCTGATCCTGCTTTTGTGTGTATGTGTTGCTGTGTGTGTTCGTGTGTACATTATATGTGGTTTTATGTTGTGTGTTTGAATGTGGTTTTATGTTGTGTGTTTGAATGTGTTGCTGCATGTGTGTGTGTTTGAATGTGTTGTTGCATGTGTGTGTGTGTTTGAATGTGTTGTTGCATGTGTGTGTGTGTTTGAATGTGTTGCTGCATGTGTGTGTGTTTGAATGTGTTGTTGCATGTGTGTATGTGTTTGAATGTGTTGTTGCATGTGTGTGTGTGTTTGAATGTGTTGCTGCATGTGTGTGTGTTTGAATGTGTTGCTGTATGTGTGTGTGTTTGAATGTGTTGTTGCGTGTGTGTTTGAATGTGTTGCTGTGTGTGTGTGTGTGTATGTATGTGTGTGTGTTGCTGCGTGTGTGTGTATGTGTGTTTGAATGTGTTGCTGTATGTGTGGGTGTTTGAATGTGTTGCTGCATGTGTGTGTGTTTGAATGTGTTGTTGCATGTGTGTGTGTGTGTTTGAATGTGTTGTTGCATGTGTGTGTGTGTTTGAATGTGTTGCTGCATGTGTGTGTGTTTGAATGTGTTGCTGCATGTGTGTGTGTTTGAATGTGTTGTTGCATGTGTGTGTGTTTGAATGTGTTGCTGCATGTGTGTGTGTTTGAATGTGTTGCTGTATGTGTGTGTGTTTGAATGTGTTGTTGCATGTGTGTGTGTGTTTGAATGTGTTGCTGCATGTGTGTGTGTTTGAATGTGTTGCTGTATGTGTGTGTGTTTGAATGTGTTGTTGCATGTGTGTGTGTGTTTGAATGTGTTGCTGCATGTGTGTGTGTTTGAATGTGTTGTTGCATGTGTGTGTGTGTGTGTGTGTTTGAATGTGTTGCTGTATGTGTGTGTGTTTGAATGTGTTGTTGCATGTGTGTGTGTGTTTGAATGTGTTGCTGCATGTGTGTGTGTTTGAATGTGTTACTGCATGTGTGTGTGTTTGAATGTGTTGCTGTATGTGTGTGTGTTTGAATGTGTTGTTGCATGTGTGTGTGTGTTTGAATGTGTTGCTGCATGTGTGTGTGTTTGAATGTGTTGTTGCATGTGTGTGTGTGTTTGAATGTGTTGCTGCATGTGTGTGTGTTTGAATGTGTTGCTGTATGTGTGTGTGTTTGAATGTGTTGTTGCATGTGTGTGTGTGTGTTTGAATGTGTTGCTGTATGTGTGTG
Source organism: Ilyophis sp. 1 JC-2022 (assembly GCA_022702515.1). Classification (NCBI taxonomy): domain Eukaryota; kingdom Metazoa; phylum Chordata; class Actinopteri; order Anguilliformes; family Synaphobranchidae; genus Ilyophis; species Ilyophis sp. 1 JC-2022. The sequence continues at coordinate 4,335,940 of CM040396.1, read as the reverse complement.
TGTTTGAATGTGTTGTTGCATGTGTGTGTGTGTTTGAATGTGTTGCTGTATGTGTGTGTGTTTGAATGTGTTGTTGCATGTGTGTGTGTGTGTGTTTGAATGTGTTGCTGCATGTGTGTGTGTTTGAATGTGTTGTTGCATGTGTGTGTGTGTTTGAATGTGTTGCTGCATGTGTGTGTGTTTGAATGTGTTGTTGCATGTGTGTGTGTGTGTTTGAATGTGTTGCTGTATGTGTGTGTGTTTGAATGTGTTGTTGCATGTGTGTGTGTGTTTGAATGTGTTGCTGTATGTGTGTGTGTTTGAATGTGTTGTTGCATGTGTGTGTGTGTTTGAATGTGTTGCTGTATGTGTGTGTGTTTGAATGTGTTGCTGCATGTGTGTGTGTTTGAATGTGTTGTTGCGTGTGTGTGTGTTTGAATGTGTTGCTGCATGTGTGTGTGTTTGAATGTGTTGTTGCGTGTGTGTGTGTTTGAATGTGTTGCTGCATGTGTGTGTGTTTGAATGTGTTGTTGCGTGTGTGTGTGTTTGAATGTGTTGCTATATGTGTGTGTGTTTGAATGTGTTGTTGCGTGTGTGTGTGTTTGAATGTGTTGCTGTATGTGTGTGTGTTTGAATGTGTTGTTGCGTGTGTGTGTGTTTGAATGTGTTGCTATATGTGTGTGTGTTTGAATGTGTTGTTGCGTGTGTGTGTGTTTGAATGTGTTGCTGTATGTGTGTGTGTTTGAATGTGTTGTTGCGTGTGTGTGTGTGTTTGAATGTGTTGCTATATGTGTGTGTGTTTGAATGTGTTGTTGCGTGTGTGTGTGTTTGAATGTGTTGCTGTATGTGTGTGTGTTTGAATGTGTTGTTGCGTGTGTGTGTGTTTGAATGTGTTGCTATATGTGTGTGTGTTTGAATGTGTTGTTGCGTGTGTGTGTGTTTGAATGTGTTGCTGTATGTGTGTGTGTTTGAATGTGTTGTTGCGTGTGTGTGTGTTTGAATGTGTTGTTGAGTGTGTGTGTGTTTGAATGTGTTGCTGCATGTGTGTGTGTTTGAATGTGTTGTTGCGTGTGTGTGTGTTTGAATGTGTTGCTGCATGTGTGTGTGTTTGAATGTGTTGTTGCGTGTGTGTGTGTTTGAATGTGTTGCTGCATGTGTGTGTGTTTGAATGTGTTGTTGCGTGTGTGTGTGTGTTTGAATGTGTATGAGAGACTGTGTGTGTGTTTGAATGTGTTGCTGTATGTGTGTGTGTTTGAATGTGTTGTTGCGTGTGTGTGTGTGTTTGAATGTGTTGCTGCATGTGTGTGTGTTTGAATGTGTTGTTGCGTGTGTGTGTGTTTGAATGTGTTGTTGCGTGTGTGTGTGTTTGAATGTGTTGCTGCATGTGTGTGTGTTTGAATGTGTTGCTGTATGTGTGTGTGTTTGAATGTGTTGTTGCGTGTGTGTGTGTTTGAATGTGTTGCTGCATGTGTGTGTGTTTGAATGTGTTGCTGTATGTGTGTGTGTTTGAATGTGTTGTTGCGTGTGTGTGTGTGTTTGAATGTGTTGTTGCGTGTGTGTGTGTGTTTGAATGTGTTGCTGCATGTGTGTGTGTTTGAATGTGTTGTTGCGTGTGTGTGTGTTTGAATGTGTTGTTGCGTGTGTGTGTGTTTGAATGTGTTGCTGTATGTGTGTGTGTTTGAATGTGTTGCTGCATGTGTGTGTGTGTTTGAATGTGTTGTTGTGTGTGTGTGTTTGAATGTGTTGCTGTGTGTGTGTGTGTTTGAATGTGTTGCTGCATGTGTGTGTGTTTGAATGTGTTGCTGTATGTGTGTGTGTTTGAATGTGTTGCTGCATGTGTTTGAATGTGTTGCTGTGTGTGTGTGTGTTTGAATGTGTTGCTGCATGTGTGTGTGTGTGTTTGAATGTGTTGTTGTGTGTGTGTGTGTTTGAATGTGTTGTTGTGTGTGTGTGTGTTTGAATGTGTTGCTGTGTGTGTGGGTGTTTGTAGGCAGAGTGACTGCTGTCTCAGGGCACGCTCCATTAGTTTTCCATTTCCAGTGCTTTCCGCAGGTAATTTGAGAGCATGTGAAGATGATATTGGTCAAAAGAAAGATGATGTCACTCTGGGGAGTATTCCTCAGCACTCTGGGGAGTTTGGGAGAGATTGGCCACGCTTGGCTTCACAAGCAAAGCGATTCCTCTCTGTAAAGCATCTTTATATTTCAGCATGAAATGTACACTTTTTAATTTGTTTAGCATTATCATTTACGGGTCAATCTGCAGGCCATTGTGATTGGTTAAGCCCCCCCCCCACAAGGTCTGTTATCACAATCACAAACCTCCCCCTTCCACCCTGTTTTAAAAAATACAAACAACCCTTTTTAACTTATGATGAACTTGTCTGAGTTGAGTCTGGGTTGAGTCTGGGTTGAGTCTGGGTTGAGTCTGGGTTGAGTCTGGGTTGAGTCTGGGTGGGGGTCCCTGGATCAGAAAGCATTGAAAAGGTTATCGTCTGCTGAAGTACGAGCACTGCACCGCAATTTCTGTGAATAACACTAGTAGTGTTATCAATTAACACTATTAGTGGAACCATGATATAGCACATTGTTATCTTCTGTATGTAGCAGCTCTTAGCACCAAAGCGTAGTGTCAGCTTTGGTTGTTCATGCCTCTCCTGACACAGCGATTCATGTCAACCCCTGGCCCTGTGGTTGATAAATGGCGATGCTAATTTTCACTGCGCAAACACAGAGCCTGTGCAACACCTGCGTCCTGCGGCCCACCGTCACTCGTTAAAAACGTCACTGACTGGAATAAATGTCTCTTCTGGGTATATCGAGTTAAATCATGATTGATCACTTCTTTCACCGTCAGTCGCCATTAATGTCTTTTCCATTCGTGTCACGAGACGTGAGTGTCTGTGCCAGTAACTCCGAAAAGGCGAATTGTAAGCTGTGTGGGACTGGCCATTTGCTGCTCTGGTACTTGGCCTTCATTTGTTTTGCTAAAGATCAAGTGTGTGCATTAATTATTCATGCCTGCGCTCGCTGTGGGGTAGGCTGCTGACCTTTTTCCCCGAAAGGTTTCACTCGCATATCTAAAATGATTCGTACCGTCAGAGATGAACTCGGAGATGTTTTTTTCTTTATCGTTTTTTTTGTTATTTAATATGGAACGAAGCGACAGAAGGAGGTACTGAAACGCGGCCGTTTCGTCGGGATGAGGACTGAAGGAGGCTCGCGGCTCCTTTGCGCATTCATGTTTAATGACGGCTGTTGCCCGGCGTCTGTTTCCATCCATTAATTCCCCGTTTTTAGAGGAGCCGGCCGCGTTAATGCAGTGGCGATGCTGCCGAAATGGATTCCTCGCTCTCTCCCTCTGGGCCCGCAGTTACTGCTGTCTGTGTAGCTTCAGAACTGACACGCTGTGTACACCACATTACGCCATCACATCCACAGCAGTACTTTACGTCCATAGGAGGCAACTTGGCACAGACACGTGTACAGACCAGTTTAATTAACATAATACATATTAGTGAAATGTATAGAAGGGCAGAGAGGAATAACTCTGGGAGGAATTGAATCAAATGAAGGCATAAAGGGCCTGTTGTAGAAGCAGCAGGATCAAATCACATCAAATCAACTTTATTTATATAGCGCCCTTCGTGCAAGCATGCAATATAAGGTGCTTTAAAAAATCTAAAGTGATTTAAAAACAAAAACCATGAAGGTAAGCACAGTAAAAAAAATTATATAAAAAATTATAAAATAGGTTAGAATAAAATTTTTATAAAATAGAATAAATAGGGTAGAAAAATGTGGAGCACTGAGAGACCAATGCAGGCGGCTTAAGACAAAACAAATTAAAGTAAGTAGGTAAAACAAAAACCAAGGTTCAAATTATGTGAAAGCTAAACTAAAACGATATTTCTTACCAGTGCCACCCCACCCCACGGGCACAGCACCTCTGTGCTCACACAGACAGCAGGGCACCTCTGTGCTCACACAGACAGCAGGGCACCTCTGTGCTCACACAGACAGCAGGGCACCTCTGTGCTCACACAGACAGCAGGGCACCTCTGTGCTCACACAGACAGCAGGGCACCTCTGTGCTCACACAGACAGCAGGGCACCTCTGTGCTCACACAGACAGCAGGGCACCTCTGTGCTCACACAGACAGCAGGGCACCTCTGTGCTCACACAGACAGCAGGGCACCTCTGTGCTCACACAGACAGCAGGGCACCTCTGTGCTCACACAGACAGCAGGGCACCTCTGTGCTCACACAGACAGCAAGGCACTTCTGTGCTCACACAGACAGCAGGGCACTTCTGTGCTCACACAGACAGCAGGGCACCTCTGTGCTCACACAGACAGCAGGGCACCTCTGTGCTCACACAGACAGCAGGGCACCTCTGTGCTCACACAGACAGCAGGGCACCTCTGTGCTCACATAGACAGCAGGGCACCTCTGTGCTCACACAGACAGCAGGGCACCTCTGTGCCCATCATCATCTACCTGAGCAGGGCTTCCAAATATCCACCCCACCCCTGGGAGATTCAGTCTTAATCTTTTTATTATTTACAGGTGAGATAATGTTACAGAAGCACGCATAACTATGCCAGTGTTATTTTAATATCTGAGCTAAAATGCTAAAATATCATAAAAATGTGTTTTCATATTTAACAATACTTAAATTAGCACTTAATTTACATTTAATTTAAAGCTAGAGACAGGTTGAGTAAACACAACCTCGGACAAATCAGCTGGCCATCAATTAGAAAAAATCCACCTGTACCTGTAATCTACCTGTACCTGTAATCCACCTGTACCTGTATGATCTAAATCTACATTCAAATGCATCACACCTTCAGCCTCTGGAATCCTATAATGTTTCGAGGAGATCCTGCAAAGTGATCAGGTCAGCAGTGTGTGTAAATATGGCCGACAGCCAGCGGGCTCTCTGGAAAAGGCCCATCATGCTGTTACAATGAGCTGATAGCCCTGGAAGTCTTCTTCTGCCTTCTTGCTAATGTCACTTCCTGGTAAAACCTGGGATTGGCTCTGAATCTGTTGACCCGCCTCCCAAAAAAACAAACAAGCATGCACATGAAACCCCAGAGCTACACTGATTTGTAAATGACATAGTGTACATCTTTTTCAATTTGAGAAGAAATTCTATTAAAAATGGGCTTACTTTAAAATCTGATGGACATCACATTTGTGAATTTAGACAAAGCAAACTGGCGATTTGTTTTATGACTAACCATAATGCTTAACCTATGGAAGGTGCTTCAGTAATGCATGCTTCCTGTGCACCCTGATAGGCTTCAGTAATGCATGCTTCCTGTGCACCCTGATAGGCTCCAGTGATGCATGCTTCCTGTGCACCCTGATAGGCTTCAGTGATGCATGCTTCCTGTGCACCCTGATAGGCTTCAGTAATGCATGCTTCCTGTGCACCCTGATAGGCTCCAGTGATGCATGCTTCCTGTGCACCCTGATAGGCTCCAGTGATGCATGCTTCCTGTGCACCCTGATCGGCTTCAGTTATGCATGCTTCCTGTGCACCCTGATAGGCTTCAGTAATGCATGCTTCCTGTGCACCCTGATAGGCTCCAGTGATGCATGCTTCCTGTGCACCCTGATAGGCTTCAGTAATGCATGCTTCCTGTGCACCCTGATAGGCTCCAGTAATGCATGCTTCCTGTGCACCCTGATAGGCTTCAGTAATGCATGCTTCCTGTGCACCCTGATAGGCTTCAGTAATGCATGCTTCCTGTGCACCCTGATAGGCTTCAGTAATGCATGCTTCCTGTGCACCCTGATAGGCTTCAGTAATGCATGCTTCCTGTGCACCCTGATAGGCTTCAGTAATGCATGCTTCCTGTGCACCCTGATAGGCTTCAGTAATGCATGCTTCCTGTGCACCCTGATAGGCTCCAGTGATGCATGCTTCCTGTGCACCCTGATCGGCTTCAGTTATGCATGCTTCCTGTGCACCCTGATAGGCTTCAGTAATGCATGCTTCCTGTGCACCCTGATAGGCTCCAGTGATGCATGCTTCCTGTGCACCCTGATAGGCTCCAGTGATGCATGCTTCCTGTGCACCCTGATAGGCTTCAGTAATGCATGCTTCCTGTGCACCCTGATAGGCTTCAGTTATGCATGCTTCCTGTGCACCCTGATAGGCTTCAGTAATGCATGCTTCCTGTGCACCCTGATAGGCTTCAGTAATGCATGCTTCCTGTGCACCCTGATAGGCTTCAGTAATGCATGCTTCCTGTGCACCCTGATAGGCTTCAGTAATGCATGCTTCCTGTGCACCCTGATAGGCTTCAGTAATGCATACTTCCTGTGCACCCTGATAGGCTTCAGTAATGCATGCTTCCTGTGCACCCTGATAGGCTTCAGTGATGCATGCTTCCTGTGCACCCTGATAGGCTCCAGTGATGCATGCTTCCTGTCTGACACTGTTCCTATTTCACAAACGCAGACTTCCTGTTCCTTTGACTGCAAGCTGGTCTTCCTGCCTGTTCATGACGGTCATCCAGGTGACTCACGGAGACCGTCGTTCAGGATCTCGCAGCAGCGAGCTCAGGCCCTCCCGCAGGTATCTGCCTCACAATGCAAAACAAGTTTGACTGAAACGGCCTGATAATATGTAAAGTTCCTGTGTCTGCATCTCTCGAGCTTGTCTGTAAATTGTTTTAAATATAATTGAGCTCTGGACATTTCCAAAATTTTTTGGTTGTCCAAAGAATTTCTCAAGAAGACTTTTAGAATATCATTGCATTCTCTCAAGCACGCCTCAACCTCTTGTGTTTTTTTGTTTGTTTGTTTGTTTGCACCAGAGCATAACAGTGTCTGGGTGTCAAACATAAAACCAAACCCCAATACTACAATGATTTATAAATTGTGTGTATTATTAACTCAATTAAAATATGCTTGCATTGATGTTGGATGGAACTTACATAGTACTTAGTTAAAAATAATAAATAAACAAAAAAAATCCCAGAACAGCTAGCCAATTTGTAAAACACCCTTTTAAATATTATAGCCTACAGGAGTTGTCAAAATGTCAGGTTTAATAAAAAAAATTTAATTAAAAGTTTACTTAATTTCTGAGAAATCGGAACAGGCTACTAAAATTGGGACGTCAACGACTACCAGGGGGCCACTGTGGATAGGGTAAGCTTAATTGACTAGGGGCAATAGTGAACGCAAACCCATAGATTTCTTATTCCAGGACATCGCATTCTGCAGAAATAGCCCAGCTATAATTACAAAATGAGCTGGAATTCCTATTCCATTTCCAAGACCGTCTTTTGGAAACACTTCACAACCCACTGTCTCAGCCATTATAATTATAATTATAAATGAACGTACAATGTACAAATTATTTTGTCGGATCAAACTGTAAAACTAGTCGTTGCAGATGAAATATGAATCAAGATTCAGCAACTGCATGGTCTATTATATTATATTATTCTATATATATTACAAAACACACTGTTTGTTTGCGAATCATATGATATTTGTAAAACGTGTTCTGTTTGTTAGGTTTGGGCACTAAATTAGCCCCCTAAAAGTCACATGATTCACAAATGGAAGACGGCATTTGTAAAAACACGTTGTATGCGTATGTGAAGCGTGTTGTAGGCTACTTTATAACTGTTTTGTATTTGTGTAATAGATATGTTTTGCATTTTGAAAACACATTGTGTTTGTTTGATAATCGTGTTTTTCCTTTACAAAACACGCTGTGTTTGTTTGCAAATCGTAGGGCATTTGTAAAACGAGTTCTCGTTTGTTTGTTTGTTAAAGGGTAACCAAGCCCCGAGTTTTAGCTAGACCACGCCTCTTTCGTTATTTCAAAAAATGCATCCAGTGACATAAAAAAGGGGCTGGACTATGGCTGGCTACCACGCCCCTTCCCATACGCTGCCCTTGCTCGGTCCCGAAAAAGAGTATCCCCCTCCCTTCCCAAGGCATTTTTGGATGACGATGAGAGGCCAGCAAGCAGGCGAAGTGACCAGAAGAGATGGGGAACGTGGTGTGATAACCAATCAGATTAAATATTTGACGTATAAATTGTCCTCTTTTTCTCATTTTATTTCCCCATTCCTCGTTCTGTCACGGAGGACCCGTTAATTATTGCGGTGTTGGGATTCCCAAAGGTTGATGCTAGATTGGAGAGCCCGGAGGGACCAGGGTGGGACCTGGTTGTTACGTACTGTGCTGTGATTGGTCACGAACTCCTGTGAAGTTATGTTTATGGGTTGGTGCTAGATTAACAACCCACATAGAATCTATAATCCTCCTCCAATCTAGAATCAACCTTTCCCAAATAATACGATTGGTATAATTGAACAGTGTTTTTTTAAAAATAGCACATACTTACACCTATAATATCTCTTCATTTGTCTATGCGCAACCATTTTCTGATAAAAAACATAATTTTAAGAACCCGTAGGCCTACGATTATTTAATATTTTCCATCTGGCGTCACTGAAGCGGGACAACAAATTGAACGAGACAGAGTAGTTGAGTTTGCATCACCAAGCCTGCAAGTTGACTGCAAGATTAATGTATAAAAGTAACTGATATTTATTAATGTAAATGTATACGTTGTTATTGGTTAATGCAAGTTTAGTGGGGCGGGCACAAGCGGCACTGTTGAACGTACATGTAGGCTAGCTACTACGAATACTGAGGAGGCTATCACGGATCAAACTGACGCCATTAAAAAATATATATATAATAATTATCAAAATTCGAAAAGTTTGAAAGGTTCAATACAATTAGATGTCTCAGAACGTAATTACTCGGACTATGCAAAGATCCAAACCGCCCACCACTATCCAGGGCGTTTTTCTTGAACTTCTCACCTTTTATATGTCCTGATAAAAGGGCGTTACCAAATGATAACGGAATAAAGTACCAGAGAGGCGTGGCTCCCATTGACACGTCACATATTTTTTTTATATCGTTCAACCCATAGAGGGCAGGATTCTGGTAATTTTCATTGCAAAATGAGAAACATCAACCTTTGTATTGAACATTCGAGATTGGGACTACAGTCAATCACTAGCATTTTGGTGTGGCCCAATACATAACTTATTAACTAAAATAAGTTATTTCAGTGCTTGGTTACCTCCGAAATTAACTCCATACTTAAGTTTATTAGTCACAATGATCCATCTTAGAGTCTGTAGCAATAGCTACCATATCCACATAGTTACTGTACTATATCCAGATAGTTACTGAGGCACTAGTTACTATATCCAGATAGTTACTGTGGCACTAGTTATTATATCCAGATAGTTACTGAGGTACTAGTTACTATATCCAGATAGTTACTGAGGCACTAGTTACTATATCCAGATAGTTACTGTGGCACTAGTTACTATATCCAGATAGTTACTGTGGCACTAGTTACTATATCCAGATAGTTACTGAGACACTAGTTACTATATCCAGATAGTTACTGAGGCACTAGTTACTATATCCAGATAGTTACTGTGGCACTAGTTACTATATCCAGATAGTTACTGAGGCACTAGTTACTATATCCAGATAGTTACTGTGGCACTAGTTACTATATCCAGATAGTTACTGTGGCACTAGTTACTATATCCAGATAGTTACTGAGGCACTAGTTACTATATCCAGATAGTTACTGTGGCACTAGTTATTATATCCAGATAGTTACTGAGGTACTAGTTACTGTATAAAAAAGGCCACCAGGGAAGAGAAAGAGGATAATGCGGGGGAGGAGTGCGGCTACGACTGGGAAGGCTGACGCAGTTCAGTGCTCCATTTTGACAGTGTAGCTACAGAGACCGCAACACTGTGTATGGGGGAAAGTCGTGGAGGTGGAGTTTGTGTGTTGGACTGCTTAATAATGACACTGGACATCTCGGGACAGCGGGGGTTATTTTTATTTATCAGGGTAAATATATTATAGGCCTATATATATAGCCATATGTAATATCTGGCTAATGCGCTGTGTGATTGTATTTCTTGACTGTGAAATCCCAAATAAGCAATCGAAGCTTTTCAGCCTTGCTCGTCCTATTGGGAGGGGCTTCCGCTCTGACGACAGACAGTTATGAATTTGGCTCCTTTTGCAGTCACAGCAAAATTTTGGAAATGGAATACCTATCATTCCCCTTCATTCTGAACACAGACGTGTGTGTAGTTTGGCTGCTATAAAGGTATATTAATATAAGAGTTTACATATGAGGGTGATTATTTATATGAGGGTGCATTCATATTTATGTGGAGTGCAGCCATGTGCTGGACTGAGGTGCCTTCCTGCAGGATGTTCTTATACCGTTTCTCGCCACAGAAACTGCTCCCCACAAACTGGGCTTATGAATATTAATGAAGAAACAAATAAAACTATTGTTTTCCATATAGCATAAAGTTTATACTATTATGTTTTATGTATTCACAGAGGCAAACATTATTTGTGTGCGTGTGTGTGTGTGTGCGCGCGCGCGCGCGCGCATGTGTTCCACCGTGTTTTGTCACTGTGTCTGTATATGGTTGCACACAATATCAAGTTGCACTGCACCATTAAGGAAATAAGGAAGTACATTTGCCCAATACAGTGTGTCGACTCATTTACTCCAAACGCAGTGCAATCCAATTATATAATTAAGTATTTAGGTGGTGAGTCTAATGCTTGCCTGTGAGTGTATAGCTCGTATGCGCGCTCCCAGTTCGTCTGCGTTATTCGCCAGGTCGGCACCGCCTCCGCTCGGCGTGCAGCTTTAAGAAACTGAGTCTGCGCAATGGGGTCCCGAGTTTAGTGGTTGGGCTGCGGTGAAAATTAACCAGAAAAAAAAAATAGAATAAAGGAGAATCATTCTACCAAGGATTAAAGATTGGACCCAGGACCTGAGACTGGAAAGCCGAAGCAAACTGAGGGGGGAATTTGGGGAGCGCCATGGCGGGGATAGGTGGGAAGAGGAGGAAAGCGAGGCTCCCGGGTTTCTGCTGGAAAACCTGCTATTTTCATATTTTATTCTGGGTTGTCTCGGTCTGTGGTGAAGAGAAGACCTTCATCGTTGAGGTAGGTCAGAAGCACCGAAACGAGGGATGCTGTAGTTCAATAACATCACAGCGTTTATCTCCGCTTGATTCCTCTATGAATTACGTCCGCCGCAAGCACTCGACCCGCATAATTCTGAAGAAATTAAGGTTTCACAATCAACTGATTGTAAAACGTGTTATTTATATGAATATTTAGCGGGATTCATTTACGGACTAATAACCATGAGAGCGCGGATGTTGTCAAACGAAAATGGGGCAAAAATAAATAAATAATGAGGCAGTTAAAATAAACAACTGGATTTTTTTCTGATAAACAAAGAGCTCTGCCGTGGAGAATGTAGTTTATTGGCATCCCACAGCGTGATTACTGTAGCTCATAATACTACATTAATGTCACGCATAAAATATTATTGAAATAAATGTATAGTTTTACAGTAAAAAGGGAGGCTGTAGCCTACCCTCCACTGGAATGCAAGACTGTAAATAAAACTGTCTTATCTGTTGACGGATGAATTTCTCGGTTGATGACCAGACGAGGCTTCTTGAATGGACTGAATATAAATTCGCCCTCCCAACTGAAATCTCACAAATGGCTAGAGTACGTTTTCTCTTATCCTGAATTTCCCACCGAAAAGTATACAATTGGTTTATTATTCCAATTATATGAAATTAATTCGATTAAATTGTGCGTATTGCACAAATTCTTAATGGTTTCTATGCGTTATTGTTTTGCGTAGCTTCAATGACAGTTTATTTATGTAAAATTAGGACTTTGGCGGGCAAATTAGACGAGTTTTTGTCGTCATTTATTGATATTAATAAAATGAACTGGGCCTATTTCATATGCGTACGTCTCAAATAAACCCAAAATTTCACTGGATTTGTTTTCTTTTGATGTTTTTTTTTAACCCCATAGTCGTGTGGTTTTTCTTCCAACGAAATACGCTCAGTGTGTGGAAAACATGCCCAAGCAAAACACAAACACCAGCCATTGGCTTTCAAGTGTACAGAACAAAGAATCCAGAATTTTTCATGATTCCAAATATAGCGTCTTCCATAATTTATCTAAATAGCAGGGCGACGCACAAGAGCAGGGGCATTGCTGACATGTAGAATGAGATTGTGTGTTCAATTAAACGATTTTCTAACGTGTTATAAACAACAGCAACGGCCATCTATTTTCAGATGCAGCCTAACAGTCAACATATTTGCAATCAGGTCTCAGCGCAGCTACTTCTCTTGTAGTGTGCTCTTAAAAACACACAGGCTACTGTACCCATTCCTTTCGCTCTGACGGGGAGGGGAGTCAGACCGTTTAATTGTCTCAATCTCTTTCCTTCGTATAAGTCAACCCATTGTTAAGCACATGCATATATTTCGGTTTAGGTTCGTGGTTTTGTTTTTCTCTGAACAAATTAGCAGTCCGTATGTAGGCGAACAGGTATGATTGTTTGCTTGAGTGTTCCAAGATATGCTTTATTAGGCTATATTCATGTCATATCCATTTTATGTATTTATAAATATTTATATTATATTTATATTATAACCATATTATATCATATATTGTGTCCCATAGACGTCTGTTGTTTTTAAGTAAGTATTTTTCGAAATACATGGGATTATTATGAAGCATTATGTAGACTACTTTGACACAATCTGTTGTTCGCCTTGCACGTTCTTAGTTAGACCTTAAGTAGCTTTCCACCAAAGGAGCAGGCTTCGCTATAACTGGCCCACGATATCACTGAGATCATGCGCGTGTGCTCATCTTCGGCTTTGATTCCAGGGGATTGTTCGTTTGGCGGTCATTACGTGGGACCAGGGGGCAGTATGGTGTGTTTATACTCCTCCTCTGGCATACACCGCTGATTCAATGTGGAGCAGGAATCTTATTTTGATAACGCTCTTGTTTAAACCGGAACTACATGCATTGGGTTTGGATTTATACTCCAGTTTGACACGATAACAATCTTTGGCATGTAAAAATGACTTAATTTTTCTCATAGGAAAGCTCCACACTCCCTCAGTTGACATACTATTATTGTACTTAGACCTTTAACGGTAAAAAGAAGCCGTGGAAAAACAGACTGTGCCAAGGCAGAAGTCGCCATTGCTTGTACAGTAATATGCTATGTCTTATACGTTTCATTGATATTTATCAAGATTGATATCAGTTAGGGCTAACAGCCCTATCTACAACGGACACCTGGAGGAGCGCTTATTGAATTGTGTTAAATATGTAAATGTGCTTATCGAACCAGAAAGTCTTTGCGTTTTTCTTGGCGCACTGCAGAATTTCTACACTTATTGAATGTGTTGATGAGTCTGATGATGATGAATATAGTTACGGTTGTGTTAAGGGTAATAGCCTCATATTTACGGCCCTTCTGCTGCTGGATAATTCCTGCGGGTGGGGCCGTCTGAAAACCCGTTAGGCACGAGGGCAATGACCGAGAGCTGTCAGCATTGTGCAAAAAGCCACAGTCCTGCTTCAGAGAGCAATCATTAATATGCGCGACAATCTTAATCAAAAGACTACATATTCTGACTTTTTAAAACTATATTTTAGTGCTGACAATATTTTTCATTATGAACATCGTGTGCTATTATAATTAAAAATATATATTTGAAGATGACAGTCTACTGTAGCATGCTGAAACAAAAACATGTATTTGAATTAATTGTCTTATATTGTGAGGTATTTCCTGCACTTTAGTAGTTTCTGACAGTACAAGAGGATTAATTCAAAGGACGAAGATATGGTACATTTATAATATGTAATATTGTCTGTACTTGTAATATACAAACTGTTAATGGGTTTAATCCCATTCTCCAGGTACATTTTCTGAAAGAAAAAGAAGAAAAATTAATAAGGACAGTTTTTTTCACTCTCAATGCAAATGAGCTGCATCCATTTCCAATTACTGTACACAATGTACATATGAGCTGCGTCCATTTCCTATTACTGTACACAATGTACATATGAGCTGCATCCATTTCCTATCACTGTACACAATGTACATATGAGCTGCGTCCATTTCCTATTACTGTACACAATGTACATATGAGCTGCGTCCATTTCCTATTACTGTACACAATGTACATATGAGCTGCGTCCATTTCATATTACTGTACACAATGTACATATGAGCTGCGTCCATTTCCTATTACTGTACACAATGTACATATGAGCTGCATCCATTTCCTATCACTGTACACAATGTACATATGAGCTGCATCCATTTCCTATTACTGTACACAATGTACATATGAGCTGCGACCATTTCCTATTACTGTACACAATGTACATATGAGCTGCATCCATTTCCTATCACTGTACACAATGTACACATGAGCTGCATCCATTTCCTATCACTGTACACAATGTACATATGAGCTGCATCCATTTACTATCACTGTACACAATGTACATATGAGCTGCATCCATTTCCTATCACTGTACACAATGTACACATGAGCTGCATCCATTTCCTATTACTGTACACAATGTACATATGAGCTGAGTCCATTTCATATTACTGTACACAATGTACATATGAGCTGCGTCCATTTCATATTACTGTACACAATGTACATATGAGCTGCGTCCATTTAATATTACTGTACACAATGTACATATGAGCTGCGTCCATTTCATATTACTGTACACAATGTACATATGAGCTGCGTCCATTTCATATTACTGTACACAATGTACATATGAGCTGCGTCCATTTCATATTACTGTACACAATGTACATATGAGCTGCATCCATTTCCTATTACTGTACACAATGTACATATGAGCTGCATCCATTTCATATTACTGTACACAATGTACATATGAGCTGCATCCATTTCATATTACTGTACACAATGTACATATGAGCTGCATCCATTTCCTATCACTGTACACAATGTACACATGAGCTGCGTCCATTTCCTATTACTGTACACAATGTACATATGAGCTGCATCCATTTCATATTACTGTACACAATGTACATATGAGCTGCATCCATTTCCTATCACTGTACACAATGTACACATGAGCTGCGTCCATTTCCTATTACTGTACACAATGTACATATGAGCTGCATCCATTTCCTATCACTGTACACAATGTACATATGAGCTGCGTCCATTTCCTATTACTGTACACAATGTACATATGAGCTGCGTCCATTTCCTATTACTGTACACAATGTACATATGAGCTGCGTCCATTTCATATTACTGTACACAATGTGCATATGAGCTGCATCCATTTCCTATTACTGTACACAATGTACATATGAGCTGCGTCCATTTCCTATCACTGTACACAATGTACATATGAGCTGCATCCATTTCCTATTACTGTACACAATGTACATATGAGCTGCGTCCATTTCATATTACTGTACACAATGTACATATGAGCTGCGTCCATTTAATATTACTGTACACAATGTACATATGAGCTGCGTCCATTTCCTATTACTGTACACAATGTACATATGAGCTGCGTCCATTTCCTATTACTGTACACAATGTGCATATGAGCTGCATCCATTTCCTATTACTGTACACAATGTACATATGAGCTGCGTCCATTTCCTATCACTGTACACAATGTACATATGAGCTGCATCCATTTCCTATTACTGTACACAATGTACATATGAGCTGCATCCATTTCATATTACTGTACACAATGTACATATGAGCTGCGTCCATTTCATATTACTGTACACAATGTACATATGAGCTGCGTCCATTTCCTATTACTGTACACAATGTACATATGAGCTGCATCCATTTAATATCACTGTACACAATGTACATATGAGCTGCATCCATTTCCTATTACTGTACACAATGTACATATGAGCTGCGTCCATTTCATATTACTGTACACAATGTACATATGAGCTGCGTCCATTTCATATCACTGTACACAATGTACATATGAGCTGCATCCATTTCCTATTACTGTACACAATGTACATATGAGCTGCGTCCATTTCCAATTACTGTACACAATGTACATATGAGCTGCGTCCATTTCATATTACTGTACACAATGTACATATGAGCTGCGTCCATTTCCTATTACTGTACACAATGTACATATGAGCTGCATCCATTTCCTATTACTGTACACAATGTACATATGCGCTGCGTCCATTTCCTATTACTGTACACAATGTACATATGAGCTGCGTCCACTTCCTATTACTGTACACAATGTACATATGAGCTGCGTCCATTTCCTATTACTGTACACAATGTACATATGAGCTGCGTCCATTTCCTATTACTGTACACAATGTACATATGAGCTGCATCCATTTCCTATTACTGTACACAATGTACATATGAGCTGCGTCCATTTCATATCACTGTACACAATGTACATATGAGCTGCGTCCATTTAATATTACTGTACACAATGTACATATGAGCTGCGTCCATTTCATATTACTGTACACAATGTACATATGAGCTGCATCCATTTCCTATTACTGTACACAATGAGCTGCATCCATTTCCTATCACTGTACACAATGTACATATGAGCTGCGTCCATTTCATATTACTGTACACAATGTACATATGAGCTGCATCCATTTCCTATTACTGTACACAATGAGCTGCATCCATTTCCTATTACTGTACACAATGAGCTGCATCCATTTCCTATTACTGTACACAATGAGCTGCATCCATTTCCTATTACTGTACACAATGTACATATGAGCTGCGTCCATTTCATATTACTGTACACAATGTACATATGAGCTGCATCCATTTCATATTACTGTACACAATGAGCTGCATCCATTTCCTATTACTGTACACAATGAGCTGCATCCATTTCCTATTACTGTACACAATGTACATATGAGCTGCGTCCACTTCCTATTACTGTACACAATGTACATATGAGCTGTGTCCATTTCATATTACTGTACACAATGTACATATGAGCTGTGTCCATTTCATATTACTGTACACAATGTACATATGAGCTGCGTCCACTTCCTATTACTGTACACAATGTACATATGAGCTGCGTCCATTTCCTATTACTGTACACAATGTACATATGAGCTGCGTCCATTTCCTATTACTGTACACAATGTACATATGAGCTGCGTCCATTTCCTATTACTGTACACAATGTACATATGAGCTGCATCCATTTCATATTACTGTACACAATGTACATATGAGCTGCGTCCATTTCCTATTACTGTACACAATGTACATATGAGCTGCGTCCATTTCATATTACTGTACACAATGTACATATGAGCTGCGTCCATTTCCTATTACTGTACACAATGTACATATGAGCTGCGTCCATTTCCTATTACTGTACACAATGTACACATGAGCTGCGTCCATTTCATATCTCTGTACACAATGTACATATGAGCTGCGTCCATTTCCTATTACTGTACACAATGTACATATGAGCTGCATCCATTTCCTATTAATGTACACAATGTACATATGAGCTGCGTCCATTTCATATCACTGTACACAATGTACATATGAGCTGCATCCATTTCCTATTAATGTACACAATGTACATATGAGCTGCGTCCATTTCATATCACTGTACACAATGTACATATGAGCTGCGTCCATTTCATATTACTGTACACAATGTACATATGAGCTGCGTCCATTTCATATCACTGTACACAATGTACATATGAGCTGCGTCCATTTCATATCACTGTACACAATGTACATATGAGCTGCGTCCATTTCCTATTACTGTACACAATGTACATATGAGCTGCATCCATTTCCTATTACTGTACACAATGTACATATGAGCTGCGTCCATTTCATATTACTGTACACAATGTACATATGAGCTGCGTCCATTTCATATCACTGTACACAATGTACATATGAGCTGCGTCCATTTCCTATTACTGTACACAATGTACATATGAGCTGCGTCCATTTCCTATTACTGTACACAATGTACATATGAGCTGCGTCCATTTCATATTACTGTACACAATGTACATATGAGCTGCATCCATTTCCAATTACTGTACACAATGTACATATGAGCTGCGTCCATTTAATATTACTGTACACAATGTACATATGAGCTGCATCCATTTCCTATTACTGTACACAATGTACACGAGCTGAGTCCATTTCCTATTACTGTACACAATGTACATATGAGCTGCGTCCATTTCCTATTACTGTACACAATGTACATATGAGCTGCGTCCATTTCCTATTACTGTACACAATGTACATATGAGCTGCGTCCATTTCCTATTACTGTACACAATGTACATATGAGCTGCATCCATTTCCTATTACTGTACACAATGTACATATGCGCTGCGTCCATTTCCTATTACTGTACTCGATGTACATATGAGCTGCATCCATTTCATATCACTGTACACAATGTACATATGAGCTGCATCCATTTCCTATTACTGTACACAATGTACATATGCGCTGCGTCCATTTCCTATTACTGTACTCAATGTACATATGAGCTGCATCCATTTCCTATTACTGTACTCAATGTACATATGAGCTGCGTCCATTTCCTATTACTGTACACAATGTACATATGAGCTGCATCCATTTCCTATTACTGTACACAATGTACATATGAGCTGCGTCCATTTCCTATTACTGTACACAATGTACATATGAGCTGCGTCCATTTCCTATTACTGTACACAATGTACATATGAGCTGCGTCCATTTCATATTACTGTACACAATGTACATATGAGCTGCGTCCATTTCCTATTACTGTACACAATCACGTTGGCAACAGAAATGGGGCGTGCTGACAAATAAACACATAAGGCCTTTGAATGTTATGAAGCCTATTACACTGTGTAATAATCCAGTGATTTTATAAAATCTATTGGCTAATTTTAGCAAGAGGAAAAACTAAAGGAGGAGCATCTATCAAGCTGAAGCTCGAGAGGTTTTTTGAGATTTAGACGGCATGATAAGTAGTTTTTTTGTATGAATTCAAATGCATTCGGGGGTCTTTGGCCTTTGGTCTCAGGCCTTGTATACTGTAGGATGTTAAGGAAATTAGCTTTCACAGGAGCTCAAGCAAGCACAATTGCTCTTTATTGTTTTCCTCAAGACCTGATTGGCTAGTTACCTGAGGTCTGTAGAAGATTGTCTTATTCTCCACAACATCTGCCAAGAGCAAATAGGCCATGTTGCTTACCGGACTGCATGTAACAGAATTATCAGAAATATTCAGGCTTTATTCTTGTTCTGGAAACCACCAAATCACGTATTTTATACGCCGAGCTCTTTCAATCTGAACAGCACGTGTTCCTGTCGGCTCAGAGATGCAGGAGCATAGAAGATAAACTATTTAAAATACTGTATAGAATAAATATAAAAATATTCACAACAAATTGAGTTTGAACTGCTCACTTTTTGTTAACCCCACCAAGCTACGGGATAATATATATATATATAACGGGATAATGTAATTCACGTGTAAATTGTACACAGTAGTACTTTTATGAAAAAATCATAAACATGAATAGCATTTTTGGATCTTTTGAAATAAAATGAAATTGACAAAGGAATGCTTGCAGAGTATTGAACCAAGGAAAATACTTATCATTAGAGGGGAAATGGCTAATACGCTAATAAAGTAATACTTCCTGTTGTATATGGTTATGCTAATGACGACATATAATTCCAGTAGAGCAATTAAATTTGTACAAATAGGTCTGACTACAGACGTTTGCAAAGGTAGGATGCTTATACATAATTTAGCTTGCCACAATGTGTTACTCCTGTGCGCTGCTCTCTTTCTCCGATTGCTTACACTGGCCACTATTTTATGTTCCATCTCAAAATATTTTGGGAAGTTCTGGCCATACAGTTGAACATTTAGTCTACCAATGGTACAGACAGACAGCAGGTTCAGAACACATTTTACATGTGCATTTGTGAGTTTTCAAAAAAAATACACCCCTAAGTCAGCAAGGTAATGAGGAGGGTTTCTTTGTGGTGTGGTTATCCGCGCATGTTCCCAACGTTTCAACAGTGTTACCTGCCACTATACTGGCTCTCAGACTTGGAAAAACTGAGTTTATTTTCCTCCCAACGTTGTTTCCGAGAAATGACACAGGAGTGGCATCAGCTCCATCCCCTAGGCTGTAGAAACGGAGATGCGTACTCCTAAGTGCTCAGACCACTGGAAGAAGTTCACTGATTGGATAAGGCCCATTCCCCGGATTCTCAGAATGTTGTTGGGCTCAATATGATTGGCTGCTATGTGCGATGATACAGATGTACCACAGCAGTCAGTTTTTAAGGCATAGAAAAGGTCGGCTTATAGGCTAACTCACTGACGATCTGCTCATGCATAGTTCGCTAGAAAAGGTCGGCTTATAGGCTAACTCACTGACGATCTGCTCATGCATAGTTCGCTAGAAAAGGTCGGCTTATAGGCTAACTCACTGACGATCTGCTCATGCATAGTTCGCTAGAAAAGGTCGGCTTATAGGCTAACTCACTGACGATCTGCTCATGCATAGTTCGCTAGAAAAGGTCGGCTTATAGGCTAACTCACTGACGATGTGCTCATGCACAATTCGCAACCTTGTTAGCGTAGGATCGTAGAGGATAGCTACACTGTTAGCTTTGGACAGAAGAGGCTAGCTCCCTGGGCTCGGGTAATAGGAACAGCAGTGTTTCCTGTTGCAGTCTAGCAGTCTTACATTAGATCACATGACCTTAGCGGCTGCTCTTATCCAGTGACATGCAGAATGAATATCAGGTGCAATCTGTATGTCCTTGTTAATCTGTTGTATGTTTTAAGTAAGATGGTACAATAGGTGTCAGCTACACCCCCCCCCCCCCCAACCACTGTTACCTGATACCAGTCACCATGACTGCCCCCCCCCCTCAAATAACTCTGATGAGCTTCTTCATTGAGGTTTATTAATGTTCATGCTTGTCACTCAAAGGCATCAAGGTAATATTCATGTTCTAATATTCTAAGCTAATATATAGGAGAGGAAAACGGTAAAACGCCAGTCGGCTGCTGTGAAATGCTTGCATTGTTCCAGTGCTGCTGTTAGCTCAGTGTCGCAAGGTTTACATTAGATTTTTTTCACGTAAGCAGACGCCTACGTTATCACTTGAGCGCTGATCAAGGAACATTATGCCCTTGTCCGTATAACCGCAATCAATTGGAAAAAAACAAAAAAACAACTAACACGTTCACAGGAATATATGACAATCACAGTGAGAATAGGACAACTGTAAAAACGAATTGATTATAAATTAGTTTAACTACTTTGGCACTTAAAAAAATGTGGCTAATCATGTAGAGATTTTCCTCAACGTTTAGCATTTTTGTTAACGTTTAGAAGTCACCCCTAAGCCATATGATTGGACAATACACAGGCCAGTGCAGGACACTGGGCGATATGATTGGACAGGAACACAGGCCACTGTGGGATGAGAGTCAATATGGCAGGAAGAGTAGTTTTCATGTTTAGGCATTGGGCTGAACAGTGATGTTTAACATTGTCTGTGGTGCCCACATCATTTAGAGGGCTCAACCCAGGTTGAGAGAGAGAGCTGGGGATGTGTCACTCCGCTAACGTGTGCCTTTTTCTATGAGCGGCCAATAGAATTATGAGATGGCCATCTGAATTGGATCTAAAGTGGCATTAAGATCTCCTGTGTTGCGGTCGGAGACGGGAGCTGGCTGAGAGATGACTGTGTAACAGGGTTTAGTAATGGCAGTCTTTGAGAAGATTGGGGAGATGAGACAAAGCCGTGGAGAAGCAGGGACGTCAGTGGTATCTGTGGTACTGCAGGGCGTTATGTAATAGTTAAACACTTGGCCTAGATACTGGAGATTACTGTAAGATAGTTATTTCTTGCCTTTTTTTTGAGCTCGGTGTTTTCCAGCGGTTGGGACGAGCGCTTTGTATCCCAGAAACTGTTTAAAATACAAGCATTGAAATCCTCTTTCCAAATCTTCTGCGCAAGGCTTTGATAAAATTTACCTGTGACATAACCGAGAAATAAAACCAAATTCCAAGGTTCACTCATGTCAGTTCTTTGGTTTCACCAAGCAAGCAATGTGAGAGGTGAAAGTGCTGTAATGTATTTGTCATGATGTCATTATTATGAGCTCATCTTCAGCCTTTTGTTAATGTAGGCTACATCGTATCCTACGATAGGACAGTGATTCATTTGAATGTACTGTTTTTCAAATACACCTTGTGAAGCACAAGCAAGTAGCATCAGGCATGAAACTGCAACCATGAACAATAAACTAATATTTTGTTCTTGGTTTCATACTTCCAGTCGTCCAAGTACAGGAACACACGCTGAGAAAGGAGACGTTCGCTTTGTTCAAACCCACACAACTCATTCCTTTCTTCTGTATTTTAATTTTTTTCAGTTTAATAATCACCATAGAAACAAGGAGCGATGTCCGCTGTTCTTTTATTCGCTGGAAACAGTAAAGACGCCCACATGGCCCCTACAATTTTATAGTGTGTGATAGTGATGGCTAAATCCCTACACTTTTATAGTGTGTGATAGTGATGGCTAAACCCCTACACTTTTATAGTGTGCGACAGTGATGGCTAAATCCCTACACTTTTATAGTGTGCGATAGTGATGGCTAAATCCCTACACTTTTATAGTGTGTGATAGTGATGACTAAATCCCTACACTTTTATAGTGTGCGATAGTGATGACTAAATCCCTACACTTTTATAGTGTGCGATAGTGATGGCTAAATCCCTACACTTTTATAGTGTGCGATAGTGATGGCTAAATCCCTACACTTTTATAGTGTGTGATAGTGATGACTAAATCCCTACACTTTTATAGTGTGCGATAGAGATGACTAAATCCCTACACTTTTATAGTGTGCGATAGTGATGACTAAATCCCTACACTTTTATAGTGTGCGATAGTGATGGCTAAATCCCTACACTTTTATAGTGTGCGATAGTGATGGCTAAATCCCTACACTTTTATAGTGTGTGATAGTGATGACTAAATCCCTACACTTTTATAGTGTGCGATAGTGATGACTAAATCCCTACACTTTTATAGTGTGCGATAGTGATGGCTAAATCCCTACACTTTTATAGTGTGCGATAGTGATGGCTAAATCCCTACACTTTTATAGTGTGCGATAGTGATGACTAAACCCCTACACTTTTATAGTGTGCGATAGTGATGACTAAACCCCTACACTTTTATAGTGTGCGATAGTGATGACTAAATCCCTACACTTTTATAGTGTGCGATAGTGATGGCTAAATCCCTACACTTTTATAGTGTGCGATAGTGATGGCTAAATCCCTACTCTTTTATAGTGTGCGATAGTGATGGCTAAATCCCTACTCTTTTATAGTGTGCGATAGTGATGACTAAATCCCTACACTTTTATAGTGTGCGATAGTGATGGCTAAACCCCTACACTTTTATAGTGTGCGATAGTGATGGCTAAATCCCTACACTTTTATAGTGTGCGATAGTGATGGCTAAATCCCTACACTTTTATAGTGTGTGATAGTGATGGCTAAATCCCTACACTTTTATAGTGTGCGATAGTGATGGCTAAATCCCTACACTTTTATAGTGTGCGATAGTGATGACTAAATCCCTACACTTTTATAGTGTGCGATAGTGATGACTAAATCCCTACACTTTTATAGTGTGTGATAGTGATGACTAAATCCCTACACTTTTATAGTGTGCGATAGTGATGGCTAAATCCCTACACTTTTATAGTGTGCGATAGTGATGGCTAAATCCCTACACTTTTATAGTGTGCGATAGTGATGACTAAACCCCTACACTTTTATAGTGTGCGATAGTGATGACTAAACCCCTACACTTTTATAGTGTGCGATAGTGATGACTAAATCCCTACACTTTTATAGTGTGCGATAGTGATGGCTAAATCCCTACACTTTTATAGTGTGCGATAGTGATGACTAAATCCCTACACTTTTATAGTGTGCGATAGTGATGACTAAATCCCTACACTTTTATAGTGTGCGATAGTGATGGCTAAATCCCTACACTTTTATAGTGTGCGATAGTGATGGCTAAATCCCTACACTTTTATAGTGTGCGATAGTGATGGCTAAATCCCTACACTTTTATAGTGTGCGATAGTGATGGCTAAATCCCTACACTTTTATAGTGTGCGATAGTGATGGCTAAATCCCTACACTTTTATAGTGTGCGATAGTGATGGCTAAATCCCTACACTTTTATAGTGTGCGATAGTGATGACTAAACCCCTACACTTTTATAGTGTGCGATAGTGATGACTAAACCCCTACACTTTTATAGTGTGCGATAGTGATGACTAAATCCCTACACTTTTATAGTGTGCGATAGTGATGGCTAAATCCCTACACTTTTATAGTGTGCGATAGTGATGACTAAATCCCTACACTTTTATAGTGTGCGATAGTGATGACTAAATCCCTACACTTTTATAGTGTGCGATAGTGATGGCTAAATCCCTACACTTTTATAGTGTGCGATAGTGATGGCTAAATCCCTACACTTTTATAGTGTGCGATAGTGATGGCTAAATCCCTACACTTTTATAGTGTGCGATAGTGATGGCTAAATCCCTACACTTTTATAGTGTGCGATAGTGATGACTAAATCCCTACACTTTTATAGTGTGCGATAGTGATGACTAAATCCCTACACTTTTATAGTGTGCGATAGTGATGACTAAACCCCTACACTTTTATAGTGTGCGATAGTGATGACTAAATCCCTACACTTTTATAGTGTGCGATAGTGATGGCTAAATCCCTACACTTTTATAGTGTGCGATAGTGATGACTAAATCCCTACACTTTTATAGTGTGTGATAGTGATGACTAAATCCCTACTCTTTTATAGTGTGCGATAGTGATGGCTAAATCCCTACACTTTTATAGTGTGTGATAGTGATGGCTAAATCCCTACACTTTTATAGTGTGCGATAGTGATGGCTAAATCCCTACACTTTTATAGTGTGCGATAGTGATGACTAAATCCCTACACTTTTATAGTGTGCGATAGTGATGACTAAATCCCTACACTTTTATAGTGTGTGATAGTGATGACTAAATCCCTACACTTTTATAGTGTGCGATAGTGATGGCTAAATCCCTACACTTTTATAGTGTGCGATAGTGATGGCTAAATCCCTACACTTTTATAGTGTGCGATAGTGATGACTAAACCCCTACACTTTTATAGTGTGCGATAGTGATGACTAAACCCCTACACTTTTATAGTGTGCGATAGTGATGACTAAATCCCTACACTTTTATAGTGTGCGATAGTGATGGCTAAATCCCTACACTTTTATAGTGTGCGATAGTGATGACTAAATCCCTACACTTTTATAGTGTGCGATAGTGATGACTAAATCCCTACACTTTTATAGTGTGCGATAGTGATGGCTAAATCCCTACACTTTTATAGTGTGCGATAGTGATGGCTAAATCCCTACACTTTTATAGTGTGCGATAGTGATGGCTAAATCCCTACACTTTTATAGTGTTCGATAGTGATGACTAAATCCCTACACTTTTATAGTGTGCGATAGTGATGACTAAATCCCTACACTTTTATAGTGTGCGATAGTGATGGCTAAACCCCTACACTTTTATAGTGTGCGATAGTGATGGCTAAATCCCTACACTTTTATAGTGTGCGATAGTGATGACTAAATCCCTACACTTTTATAGTGTGCGATAGTGATGGCTAAATCCCTACACTTTTATAGTGTGCGATAGTGATGGCTAAATCCCTACACTTTTATAGTGTGCGATAGTGATGGCTAAACCCCTACACTTTTATAGTGTTCGATAGTGATGACTAAATCCCTACACTTTTATAGTGTGCGATAGTGATGACTAAATCCCTACACTTTTATAGTGTTCGATAGTGATGACTAAATCCCTACACTTTTATAGTGTTCGATAGTGATGACTAAATCCCTACACTTTTATAGTGTTCGATAGTGATGACTAAATCCCTACACTTTTATAGTGTTCGATAGTGATGACTAAATCCCTACACTTTTATAGTGTTCGATAGTGATGACTAAATCCCTACACTTTTATAGTGTGCGATAGTGATGACTAAATCCCTACACTTTTATAGTGTGCGATAGTGATGACTAAATCCCTACACTTTTATAGTGTGCGATAGTGATGGCTAAACCCCTACACTTTTATAGTGTGCGATAGTGATGGCTAAATCCCTACACTTTTATAGTGTGCGATAGTGATGACTAAATCCCTACACTTTTATAGTGTGCGATAGTGATGGCTAAATCCCTACACTTTTATAGTGTGCGATAGTGATGGCTAAATCCCTACACTTTTATAGTGTGCGATAGTGATGGCTAAACCCCTACACTTTTATAGTGTTCGATAGTGATGACTAAATCCCTACACTTTTATAGTGTGCGATAGTGATGACTAAATCCCTACACTTTTATAGTGTTCGATAGTGATGACTAAATCCCTACACTTTTATAGTGTTCGATAGTGATGACTAAATCCCTACACTTTTATAGTGTTCGATAGTGATGGCTAAACCCCTACACTTTTATAGTGTTCGATAGTGATGACTAAATCCCTACACTTTTATAGTGTTCGATAGTGATGACTAAATCCCTACACTTTTATAGTGTGCGATAGTGATGACTATATCCCTACACTTTTATAGTGTGCGATAGTGATGACTAAATCCCTACACTTTTATAGTGTGCGATAGTGATGACTAAATCCCTACACTTTTATAGTGTGCGATAGTGATGACTAAATCCCTACACTTTTATAGTGTGTGATAGTGATGACTAAATCCCTACACTTTTATAGTGTGTGATAGTGATGACTAAACCCCTACACTTTTATAGTGTGCGATAGTGATGACTAAATCCCTACACTTTTATAGTGTGTGATAGTGATGACTAAATCCCTACACTTTTATAGTGTGCGATAGTGATGGCTAAATCCCTACACTTTTATAGTGTGTGATAGTGATGACTAAATCCCTACACTTTTATAGTGTGCGATAGTGATGGCTAAATCCCTACACTTTTATAGTGTGCGATAGTGATGGCTAAATCCCTACACTTTTATAGTGTGCGATAGTGATGACTAAATCCCTACACTTTTATAGTGTGCGATAGTGATGACTAAACCCCTACACTTTTATAGTGTGCGATAGTGATGACTAAATCCCTACACTTTTATAGTGTGCGATAGTGATGGCTAAATCCCTACACTTTTATAGTGTGCGATAGTGATGGCTAAATCCCTACACTTTTATAGTGTGTGATAGTGATGACTAAATCCCTACACTTTTATAGTGTGCGATAGTGATGACTAAATCCCTACACTTTTATAGTGTGCGATAGTGATGGCTAAATCCCTACACTTTTATAGTGTGCGATAGTGATGGCTAAATCCCTACACTTTTATAGTGTGCGATAGTGATGACTAAACCCCTACACTTTTATAGTGTGCGATAGTGATGACTAAACCCCTACACTTTTATAGTGTGCGATAGTGATGACTAAATCCCTACACTTTTATAGTGTGCGATAGTGATGGCTAAATCCCTACTCTTTTATAGTGTGCGATAGTGATGGCTAAATCCCTACTCTTTTATAGTGTGCGATAGTGATGGCTAAATCCCTACACTTTTATAGTGTGCGGTAGTGATGACTAAATCCCTACACTTTTATAGTGTTCGATAGTAATGGCTAAATCCCTACACTTTTATAGTGTGTGATAGTAATGGCTAAATCCCTACACTTTTATAGTGTGTGATAGTGATGACTAAATCCCTACACTTTTATAGTGTGTGATAGTGATGACTAAATCCCTACACTTTTATAGTGTGTGATAGTGATGACTAAATCCCTACACTTTTATAGTGTGTGATAGTGATGACTAAATCCCTACACTTTTATAGTGTGCGATAGTGATGGCTAAATCCCTACACTTTTATAGTGTGCGATAGTGATGGCTAAATCCCTACACTTTTATAGTGTGTGATAGTGATGGCTAAATCCCTACACTTTTATAGTGTGCGATAGAGATGACTAAATCCCTACACTTTTATAGTGTGTGATAGTGATGGCTAAATCCCTACACTTTTATAGTGTGCGGTAGTGATGACTAAATCCCTACACTTTTATAGTGTTCGATAGTGATGACTAAATCCCTACACTTTTATAGTGTGCGATAGTGATGACTAAATCCCTACACTTTTATAGTGTGTGATAGTGATGACTATATCCCTACACTTTTATAGTGTGTGATAGTGATGACTATATCCCTACACTTTTATAGTGTGCGATAGTGATGACTAAATCCCTACACTTTTATAGTGTGCGATAGTGATGACTAAATCCCTACACTTTTATAGTGTGCGATAGTGATGGCTAAACCCCTACACTTTTATAGTGTTCGATAGTGATGACTAAATCCCTACACTTTTATAGTGTGCGATAGTGATGACTAAATCCCTACACTTTTATAGTGTGCGATAGTGATGACTAAACCCCTACACTTTTATAGTGTGCGATAGTGATGACTAAATCCCTACACTTTTATAGTGTGCGATAGTGATGGCTAAACCCCTACACTTTTATAGTGTTCGATAGTGATGACTAAATCCCTACACTTTTATAGTGTGCGATAGTGATGGCTAAATCCCTACACTTTTATAGTGTGCGATAGTGATGACTAAATCCCTACACTTTTATAGTGTGCGATAGTGATGACTAAATCCCTACACTTTTATAGTGTGCGATAGTGATGACTATATCCCTACACTTTTATAGTGTGCAATAGTGATGACTAAATCCCTACACTTTTATAGTGTGCGATAGTGATGACTAAACCCCTACACTTTTATAGTGTGCGATAGTGATGACTAAATCCCTACACTTTTATAGTGTGCGATAGTGATGACTATATCCCTACACTTTTATAGTGTGCGATAGTGATGGCTAAACCCCTACACTTTTATAGTGTTCGATAGTGATGACTAAATCCCTACACTTTTATAGTGTGCGATAGTGATGGCTAAACCCCTACACTTTTATAGTGTTCGATAGTGATGACTAAATCCCTACACTTTTATAGTGTGCGATAGTGATGGCTAAATCCCTACACTTTTATAGTGTGCGATAGTGATGACTATATCCCTACACTTTTATAGTGTGCAATAGTGATGACTAAATCCCTACACTTTTATAGTGTGCGATAGTGATGACTAAACCCCTACACTTTTATAGTGTGCGATAGTGATGACTAAATCCCTACACTTTTATAGTGTGCGATAGTGATGACTATATCCCTACACTTTTATAGTGTGCGATAGTGATGGCTAAACCCCTACACTTTTATAGTGTTCGATAGTGATGACTATATCCCTACACTTTTATAGTGTGCGATAGTGATGGCTAAACCCCTACACTTTTATAGTGTGCGGTAGTGATGACTAAATCCCTACACTTTTATAGTGTGCGATAGTGATGGCTAAACCCCTACACTTTTATAGTGTTCGATAGTGATGACTAAATCCCTACACTTTTATAGTGTGCGATAGTGATGACTAAATCCCTACACTTTTATAGTGTGCGATAGTGATGACTAAATCCCTACACTTTTATAGTGTGTGATAGTGATGACTAAATCCCTACACTTTTATAGTGTGCGATAGTGATGGCTAAACCCCTACACTTTTATAGTGTGCGATAGTGATGGCTAAATCCCTACACTTTTATAGTGTGTGATAGTGATGGCTAAATCCCTACACTTTTATAGTGTGTGATAGTGATGACTAAATCCCTACACTTTTATAGTGTGTGATAGTGATGACTAAATCCCTACACTTTTATAGTGTGCGATAGTGATGGCTAAATCCCTACACTTTTATAGTGTGTGATAGTGATGGCTAAATCCCTACACTTTTATAGTGTGCGATAGTGATGGCTAAATCCCTACACTTTTATAGTGTGCGATAGTGATGGCTAAATCCCTACACTTTTATAGTGTGCGATAGTGATGGCTAAATCCCTACACTTTTATAGTGTGTGATAGTGATGGCTAAATCCCTACACTTTTATAGTGTGCGATAGTGATGGCTAAATCCCTACACTTTTATAGTGTGCGATAGTGATGGCTAAATCCCTACACTTTTATAGTGTGTGATAGTGATGACTAAATCCCTACACTTTTATAGTGTGCGATAGTGATGACTAAATCCCTACACTTTTATAGTGTGCGATAGTGATGGCTAAATCCCTACACTTTTATAGTGTGCGATAGTGATGGCTAAATCCCTACACTTTTATAGTGTGCGATAGTGATGACTAAACCCCTACACTTTTATAGTGTGCGATAGTGATGACTAAACCCCTACACTTTTATAGTGTGCGATAGTGATGACTAAATCCCTACACTTTTATAGTGTGCGATAGTGATGGCTAAATCCCTACTCTTTTATAGTGTGCGATAGTGATGGCTAAATCCCTACTCTTTTATAGTGTGTGATAGTGATGACTAAATCCCTACACTTTTATAGTGTGCGATAGTGATGGCTAAATCCCTACACTTTTATAGTGTGCGATAGTGATGGCTAAATCCCTACACTTTTATAGTGTGTGATAGTGATGACTAAATCCCTACACTTTTATAGTGTGCGATAGTGATGACTAAATCCCTACACTTTTATAGTGTGCGATAGTGATGGCTAAATCCCTACACTTTTATAGTGTGCGATAGTGATGGCTAAATCCCTACACTTTTATAGTGTGCGATAGTGATGACTAAACCCCTACACTTTTATAGTGTGCGATAGTGATGACTAAACCCCTACACTTTTATAGTGTGCGATAGTGATGACTAAATCCCTACACTTTTATAGTGTGCGATAGTGATGGCTAAATCCCTACTCTTTTATAGTGTGCGATAGTGATGGCTAAATCCCTACTCTTTTATAGTGTGCGATAGTGATGGCTAAATCCCTACACTTTTATAGTGTGCGGTAGTGATGACTAAATCCCTACACTTTTATAGTGTGCGGTAGTGATGACTAAATCCCTACACTTTTATAGTGTGCGGTAGTGATGACTAAATCCCTACACTTTTATAGTGTGCGGTAGTGATGACTATATCCCTACACTTTTATAGTGTGCGATAGTGATGGCTAAATCCCTACACTTTTATAGTGTGCGGTAGTGATGACTAAATCCCTACACTTTTATAGTGTGCGGTAGTGATGACTAAATCCCTACACTTTTATAGTGTGCGGTAGTGATGACTATATCCCTACACTTTTATAGTGTGCGATAGTGATGACTAAATCAAGAGAAAAAAAAACACCGGGAGTAGCCGGAGGAGACGGTTATAAGTGTGTCTCAGCAATCTGCCATTATGCCATATTACACTAATATTCCAGAAATATGACTTATATTGCCAGAACATATATAACTACAACGGAAATACACACATTCATTCAATGTTCTCATATTACTGTGCATATTTAAAACATGAACAAAAGAAAGCAGGAGTGTCCGCCTTCTTTACAAAACAAATGAACATTTGAAGTTATCCGTTTAATTTTTATTAGCTCCCATTGTTGGATTACTGTCGTCTCAATGCGCAGTGAGAGATGTCTTAGATGTCAGTAAAATAATATTAGGAGCACCATCACATTTTGCCAACGAACCTAAATTGAAATGGCTTCTTGAACATTTGTGTTGCATTTCTTGAAGTTGTCATAGATGTGAAGGCTGTTATTAAGAGATTTGCTTGCCCCTTAACACACATTAGACCTCAGATTTAATGAGCTGCATAATGGATATTCTGGCTGACTCACTTCCTTGTTTGCCGAGAACTCATTTAATGACAGCTGACATAGTTGCCGTGACCAAAAGTATCACTTGTGAATGCATTTCTTCCAGAGACCTTGCAGAGAGACGCAGTAAAGAAAAAATATAAAATGCTGCTGCTCCAGACGACGGCACAACAATGCCCTGTGTAATATGACAAACTTCCACTCACACCATGAGTGTGCTTGGTCAGTACTGCCAGCATTACTGTGATGGAGATCTGTGCGTGTGCTTGGTCAGTACTGCCAGCATTACTGTGATGGAGATCTGTGAGTGTACTTGGTCAGTACTGCCAGCATTACTGTGATGGAGATCTGTGAGTGTGCTTGGTCAGTACTGCCAGCATTACTGTGATGGAGATCTGTGAGTGTGCTTGGTCAGTACTGCCAGCAGTACTGTGATGGAGATCTGTGAGTGTGCTTGGTCAGTACTGCCAGCATTACTGTGATTGAGATCTGTGAGTGTGCTTGGTCAGTACTGCCAGCATTACTGTGATTGAGATCTGGGAGTGTGCTTGGTCAGTACTGCCAGCATTACTGTGATGGAGATCTGTGAGTGTGCTTGGTCAGTACTGCCAGCATTACTGTGATTGAGATCTGTGAGTGTGCTTGGTCAGTACTGCCAGCATTACTGTGATTGAGATCTGGGAGTGTGCTTGGTCAGTACTGCCAGCATTACTGTGATGGAGATCTGTTAGTGTGCTTGGTCAGTACTGCCAGCATTACTGTGATTGAGATCTGGGAGTGTGCTTGGTCAGTACTGCCAGCATTACTGTGATGGAGATCTGTGAGTGTGCTTGGTCAGTACTGCCAGCATTACTGTGATGGAGATCTGTGAGTGTGCTTGGTCAGTACTGCCAGCATTACTGTGATTGAGATCTGGGAGTGTGCTTGGTCAGTACTGCCAGCATTACTGTGATGGAGATCTGTTAGTGTGCTTGGTCAGTACTGCCAGCATTACTGTGATGGAGATCTGGGAGTGTGCTTGGTCAGTACTGCCAGCATTACTGTGATGGAGATCTGTGAGTGTGCTTGGTCAGTACTGCCAGCATTACTGTGATTGAGATCTGGGAGTGTGCTTGGTCAGTACTGCCAGCATTACTGTGATTGAGATCTGGGAGTGTGCTTGGTCAGTACTGCCAGCATTACTGTGATGGAGATCTGTGAGTGTGCTTGGTCAGTACTGCCAGCATTACTGTGATTGAGATCTGGGAGTGTGCTTGGTCAGTACTGCCAGCATTACTGTGATGGAGATCTGTGAGTGTGCTTGGTCAGTACTGCCAGCATTACTGTGATGGAGATCTGTGAGTGTGCTTGGTCAGTACTGCCAGCATTACTGTGATTGAGATCTGGGAGTGTGCTTGGTCAGTACTGCCAGCATTACTGTGATGGAGATCTGTGAGTGTGCTTGGTCAGTACTGCCAGCATTACTGTGATGGAGATCTGTGAGTGTGCTTGGTCAGTACTGCCAGCATTACTGTGATGGAGATCTGGGAGTGTTTTTCTTTTCCTCCCAGTTTACGTTTTTTTAAATTCATCGTATTAATTTCAGATATTATTCTTCTCTGCAGGCTTGGGCTTCAATAGTGACAAAAAACAACTAAATCTTGTGTTAGCAACTTTACAACAGCCACTTGTTATTCTGGTTGCTTTTATATTATTATTATTATTATTATTGTTGTTGTTGATAATAATAATACCATGTGTAATGGTGCTGGTGTTGTTAGATGCTGAAATGCAGATATCCTGGTTGTGTAGCCATGTGTAATGGTAATATGGTATTGGTGTTGTTTGATGCTGATATCCTGGTTGGTGTTGTTGGAGGTTGATATCCCGGTCGTGTAGCCATGTATAATGGTAATATGGTATTGGTGTTGTTTGATGCTGATATCCTGGTTGGTGTTGTTGGAGGTTGATATCCCGGTCGTGTAGCCATGTATAATGGTAATATGGTATTGATGTTGTTTGATGCTGATATCCTGGTTGGTGTTGTTGGAGGTTGATATCCCGGTCGTGTAGCCATGTATAATGGTAATATGGTATTGGTGTTGTTTGATGCTGATATCCTGGTTGGTGTTGTTGGAGGTTGATATCCCGGTCGTGTAGCCATGTATAATGGTAATATGGTATTGGTGTTGTTTGATGCTGATATCCTGGTTGGTGTTGTTGGAGGTTGATATCCCGGTCGTGTAGCCATGTATAATGGTAATATGGTATTGATGTTGTTTGATGCTGATATCCTGGTTGGTGTTGTTGGAGGTTGATATCCCGGTTGTGTAGCCATGTATAATGGTAATATGGTATTGGTGTTGTTTGATGCTGATATCCTGGTTGGTGTTGTTGGAGGTTGATATCCCGGTCGTGTAGCCATGTATAATGGTAATATGGTATTGGTGTTGTTTGATGCTGATATCCTGGTTGGTGTTGTTGGAGGTTGATATCCCGGTCGTGTAGCCATGTATAATGGTAATATGGTATTGATGTTGTTTGATGCTGATATCCTGGTTGGTGTTGTTGGAGGTTGATATCCCGGTTGTGTAGCCATGTATAATGGTAATATGGTATTGGTGTTGTTTGATGCTGATATCCTGGTTGGTGTTGTTGGAGGTTGATATCCCGGTCGTGTAGCCATGTATAATGGTAATATGGTACTGGTGTTGTTTGATGCTGATATCCTGGTTGGTGTTGTTGGAGGTTGATATCCCGGTCGTGTAGCCATGTATAATGGTAATATGGTACTGGTGTTGTTTGATGCTGATATCCTGGTTGGTGTTGTTGGAGGTTGATATCCCGGTCGTGTAGCCATGTATAATGGTAATATGGTACTGGTGTTGTTTGATGCTGATATCCTGGTTGGTGTTGTTGGAGGTTGATATCCCGGTCGTGTAGCCATGTATAATGGTAATATGGTACTGGTGTTGTTTGATGCTGATATCCTGGTTGGTGTTGTTGGAGGTTGATATCCCGGTCGTGTAGCCATGTATAATGGTGATGGTGTTTTTGGATGTTGAAATCCTAGTTGTATGGTGCTAGTGTTAGTCATATCCTGGTTGTGTAGCCTTGTGTAGTGGTAATGGTGATGGTGTTTTTGGATGCTGGTATAGTTGTATGGTGCTGGTGTTGTATGGTGCTGGTGTTGTTGGATGCTGGTATAGTTGTATGGTGCTGGTGTTGTTGGATGCTGGTATAGTTGTATGGTGCTGGTGTTGTTGGATGCTGGTATAGGTGTATGGTGCTGGTGTTGTTGGATGCTGGTATAGTTGTATGGTGCTGGTGTTGTTGGATGCTCATATCCTTGTTCTCAGTCTTTGCAGTAAAGCTGTAGATCTGCCTTCTTTGTTTGCTTGAGATCTCTCTCCTCCTGATCTTTCAGCCCCTCCCCCTTCTCATCCCAGCTTCTCTCTCTCTCTCGCTCTCCATCGACCTCTGTCTCTCTCGCTCTCCATCGACCTCTGTCTCTCTCTCTCTCTCTCTCTCGCGCGCTCTCCATCGACCTCTCTCTCGCGCGCGCTCTCCATCGACCTCTCTCTCTCTCGCGCGCGCTCTCCATCTACCTCTGTCTCTCTCTCTCCATCTACCTCTGTCTTTCTCTCTCTCTCTCTCTCTCTCTCTCTCCATCTACCTCTGTCTCTCTCTCTCTCTCCATCTACCTCTGTCTCTCTCTCTCTCTCCATCTACCTCTGTCTGTCTCTCTCTCTCTCTCTCTCTCTCTCTCTCTCTCTCCATCTACCTCTGTCTCTCTCTCTCTCTCTCTCTCTCTCTCTCTCCATCTACCTCTGTCTCTCTCTCTCTCTCTCTCTCTCGCGCGCTCTCCATCGACCTCTCTCTCTCTCTCGCGCGCTCTCCATCGACCTCTCTCTCTCTCTCTCGCGCGCTCTTTCTCTCTCCATCTACCTCTGTCTCTCTCTCTCTCTATCTACCTCTGTCTCTCTCTCTCCATCTACCTCTGTCTTTCTCTCTCTCCATCTACCTCTGTTTTTCTCTCTCGCTCTCTTTGTTTGCGCCTCTCTCTCTCTTTCTCCATCTACCTCTGTCTTTCTCTCTCTCTTACTCTCTTACTCTCTCTCTCTCTCTCTCTCTCTCTCTTACTCTCTTACTCTCTCTCTCTCTCTCTCTCTCTCTCTTACTCTCTTACTCTCTCTCTCTCTCTCTCTCTCTCTCTCTCTCTTACTCTCTCTTACTCTCTCTCTCTCTTGCTCTCTCTCTCTCAGGGCAACTGCAACAACTGTTATGTCTCTGCGCGCCTTAGGGTAGAATTTGAGTATTTTAAAATGATGCATGATGTGGAAGCGTTTAAAAGAATGTGGTGTATTGGGGAGGCTGTTTGTGTGGTAAACGAAGAAGAGATGGAGACGTGTTTAAGTTGAGTGGGGGAGTTTGAGCATGATTGGCTTTGTAAATAGGGGAGTGGGATAGGTTTTAGAGTGATTGTGGGGTAAGGTTTTGTGTTTCAATAAAGGAACATCAAAAGTCAAAGTCTCTCTCTCTCTCTGCTTTCTCTCGTCTCCCCGTCTGACTCCCCCCCCCCCCCCATGAGAGGTACAGTTTCGTTGTAATGGAGAAGCCATGTGCTTACATCACACTCTCGCTGGTCATCATCGACCACCTCGCCACTGTCTGTCCCCTGGCTGTAGAAGCGGAGACCTTGCGTATGCATCACCACCCTTTCTTTCTGCATTGGCAGTCTTCTTCAAAGATGGCTCCCTGATTACTTTCGTTTGTAAGGTCAGCGCGGTAATCTGCCAGGATGCCATTGTGTTGCTTCCCAAAGAAAGAAAGGGGGAAAAACATTGTGGAAAGAAGAGATGAAAGATTACATCCTGCTGCCTTCCCTTGCGACGCAACAACGGTCATGCATACCTTCCCGCATGGTGCATGCATACCCTCCCGCATGGTGCATGCATACCTTCCCGTGTGGTGCATGCATACCTTCCCGTGTGGTGCATGCATACCCTCCCGCGTGGTGCATGCATACCCTCCCGCGTGGTGCATGCATACCTTCCCGTGTGGTGCATGCATACCCTCCCGCATGGTGCATGCCCGCATGGTGCATGCATACCCTCCCACATGGTGCATGCATACCCTCCCGCATGGTGCATGCATACCCTCCCGCATGGTGCATGCATACCCTCCCGCATGGTGCGTGCGTACCCTCCCGCATGGTGCATGCGTACCCTCCCGCGTGGTGCATGCATACCCTCCTGAATGTCACTGTGCAGAAAGAAGCACAGTTGTAATGATTCAGTATTTAGTTTCACTTTTTATTTTGTGCAATACGACACAAGGCTGATGGCCTACGCTTTAATGAGGCTGTAGTGTGAGAAATATCTGAAGTGTTTGCTTGACTGGAATACCCACGGTTTCTCAAGCGTGGAGATAAATAGAGCGATGAGATGATCTCGCAGACAGGAAGTCTGTTTCATTGGAGCAAACAAGAGGGATGTCCCACCTGCTGGGAATTTAATTAGTGACATGTGAGGTGCACCATTGGGAGGTCTGGCATCAGGCCACATACTGTATGTCCCAAGGCACGACCATATTCTGTGGATGATATTTGTATTAAATTTGTATTTGATCCATGGTTTTTGTACTTGATGGAAGGTTTTTATATTTGAACCATGTTTTTTGTATTTGATCCATGGATATCAATCACGATATCAGCATCTAAAAACACCAACCAGGATATCGGCATCTAACAACATCAACACCATTACACAAGGCTACACAATATTCTCACAGTTCACTAAATCCTCAATTTTATTCTCAATGCATTTTTAAAAAATGATTAATTTCCACATTCATTTCCTCTGTTCATGATTTTATTGTTTGGAGATATTTGCTTAGAAGAGTATGTTGATGTATTTGTTGTACGATTTGTTCCGTTTTTGATCAGAGGAGATATAAATGAAAATGGTAGAATCAGAAATGTTGGACTTTATGAATGTACTGCATTCAGTGGTATCCATCACCAGGCGGTAAATTCGGGGGGAAACCGTATATTTGAGTATTTGATCCATGGTTATTGAATGTTTAATTTTGCAGCCCGTGTGACTGATACCATGCAAATATACACGTACCTTTCAGTGTGTCTTACTGCGTGTTCTGCCCAAATATACACGCACCTTTCAGTGTGTCTTACTGCGTGTTCTGCTCAAATATACACGCACCTTTCAGTGTGTCTTACTGCGTGTTCTGCCCAAATATACACGCACCTTTCAGTGTGTCTTACTGCGTGTTCTGCCCAAATATACACGCACCTTTCAGTGTGTCTTACTGCGTGTTCTGCCCAAATATACACGCACCTTTCAGTGTGTCTTACTGCGTGTTCTGCCCAAATATACACGCACCTTTCAGTGTGTCTTACTGCGTGTTCTGCCCAAATATACACGCACCTTTCAGTGTGTCTTACTGCGTGTTCTGCCCAAATATACACGCACCTTTCAGTGTGTCTTACTGCGTGTTCTGCCCAAATATACACGCACCTTTCAGTGTGT
Organism: Ilyophis sp. 1 JC-2022; assembly: GCA_022702515.1. NCBI lineage: Eukaryota > Metazoa > Chordata > Actinopteri > Anguilliformes > Synaphobranchidae > Ilyophis > Ilyophis sp. 1 JC-2022. Next base: position 4,297,475 of record CM040396.1, on the reverse strand, counting down.
CTTACTGCGTGTTCTGCCCAAATATACACGCACCTTTCAGTGTGTCTTACTGCGTGTTCTGCCCAAATATACACGCACCTTTCAGTGTATCTTACTGCGTGTTCTGCCCAAATATACACGCACCTTTCAGTGTGTCTTACTGCGTGTTCTGCCCAAATATACACGCGCCTTTCAGTGTGTCTTACTGCGTGTTCTGCCCAAATATACACGCACCTTTCAGTGTGTCTTACTGCGTGTTCTGCCCAAATATACACGCACCTTTCAGTGTGTCTTACTGCGTGTTCTGCCCAAATATACACGCACCTTTCAGTGTGTCTTACTGCGTGTTCTGCCCAAATATACACGCACCTTTCAGTGTGTCTTACTGCGTGTTCTGCCCAAATATACACGCGCCTTTCAGTGTATCTTACTGCGTGTTCTGCCCAAATATACACGCACCTTTCAGTGTGTCTTACTGCGTGTTCTGCCCAAATATACACGCACCTTTCAGTGTGTCTTACTGCGTGTTCTGCCCAAATATACACGCACCTTTCAGTGTGTCTTACTGCGTGTTCTGCCCAAATATACACGCACCTTTCAGTGTGTCTTACTGCGTGTTCTGCCCAAATATACACGCACCTTTCAGTGTGTCTTACTGCGTGTTCTGCCCAAATATACACGCACCTTTCAGTGTGTCTTACTGCGTGTTCTGCCCAAATATACACGCACCTTTCAGTGTGTCTTACTGCGTGTTCTGCCCAAATATACACGCACCTTTCAGTGTGTCTTACTGCGTGTTCTGCCCAAATATACACGCACCTTTCAGTGTGTCTTACTGCGTGTTCTGCCCAAATATACACGCACCTTTCAGTGTGTCTTACTGCGTGTTCTGCCCAAATATACACGCACCTTTCAGTGTGTCTTACTGCGTGTTCTGCCCAAATATACACGCACCTTTCAGTGTGTCTTACTGCGTGTTCTGCCCAAATATACACGCACCTTTCAGTGTGTCTTACTGCGTGTTCTGCCCAAATATACACGCACCTTTCAGTGTGTCTTACTGCGTGTTCTGCCCAAATATACACGCACCTTTCAGTGTGTCTTACTGCGTGTTCTGCCCAAATATACACGCACCTTTCAGTGTGTCTTACTGCGTGTTCTGCCCAAATATACACGCACCTTTCAGTGTGTCTTACTGCGTGTTCTGCCCAAATATACACGCACCTTTCAGTGTGTCTTACTGCGTGTTCTGCCCAAATATACACGCACCTTTCAGTGTGTCTTACTGCGTGTTCTGCCCAAATATACACGCACCTTTCAGTGTGTCTTACTGCGTGTTCTGCCCAAATATACACGCACCTTTCAGTGTGTCTTACTGCGTGTTCTGCCCAAATATACACGCACCTTTCAGTGTGTCTTACTGCGTGTTCTGCCCAAATATACACGCACCTTTCAGTGTGTCTTACTGCGTGTTCTGCCCAAATATACACGCACCTTTCAGTGTGTCTTACTGCGTGTTCTGCCCAAATATACACGCACCTTTCAGTGTGTCTTACTGCGTGTTCTGCCCAAATATACACGCACCTTTCAGTGTGTCTTACTGCGTGTTCTGCCCAAATATACACGCACCTTTCAGTGTGTCTTACTGCGTGTTCTGCCCAAATATACACGCACCTTTCAGTGTGTCTTACTGCGTGTTCTGCCCAAATATACACGCACCTTTCAGTGTGTCTTACTGCGTGTTCTGCCCAAATATACACGCACCTTTCAGTGTGTCTTACTGCGTGTTCTGCCCAAATATACACGCACCTTTCAGTGTGTCTTACTGCGTGTTCTGCCCAAATATACACGCACCTTTCAGTGTGTCTTACTGCGTGTTCTGCCCAAATATACACGCACCTTTCAGTGTGTCTTACTGCGTGTTCTGCCCAAATATACACGCACCTTTCAGTGTGTCTTACTGCGTGTTCTGCCCAAATATACACGCACCTTTCAGTGTGTCTTACTGCGTGTTCTGCCCAAATATACACGCACCTTTCAGTGTGTCTTACTGCGTGTTCTGCCCAAATATACACGCACCTTTCAGTGTGTCTTACTGCGTGTTCTGCCCAAATATACACGCACCTTTCAGTGTGTCTTACTGCGTGTTCTGCCCAAATATACACGCACCTTTCAGTGTGTCTTACTGCGTGTTCTGCCCAAATATACACGCACCTTTCAGTGTGTCTTACTGCGTGTTCTGCCCAAATATACACGCACCTTTCAGTGTGTCTTACTGCGTGTTCTGCCCAAATATACACGCACCTTTCAGTGTGTCTTACTGCGTGTTCTGCCCAAATATACACGCACCTTTCAGTGTGTCTTACTGCGTGTTCTGCCCAAATATACACGCACCTTTCAGTGTGTCTTACTGCGTGTTCTGCCCAAATATACACGCACCTTTCAGTGTGTCTTACTGCGTGTTCTGCCCAAATATACACGCACCTTTCAGTGTGTCTTACTGCGTGTTCTGCCCAAATATACACGCACCTTTCAGTGTGTCTTACTGCGTGTTCTGCCCAAATATACACGCACCTTTCAGTGTGTCTTACTGCGTGTTCTGCCCAAATATACACGCACCTTTCAGTGTGTCTTACTGCGTGTTCTGCCCAAATATACACGCACCTTTCAGTGTGTCTTACTGCGTGTTCTGCCCAAATATACACGCACCTTTCAGTGTGTCTTACTGCGTGTTCTGCCCAAATATACACGCTCCTTTCAGTGTGTCTTACTGCGTGTTCTGCCCAAATATACACGCTCCTTTCAGTGTATCTTACTGCGTGTTCTGCCCAAATATACACGCACCTTTCAGTGTGTCTTACTGCGTGTTCTGCCCAAATATACACGCACCTTTCAGTGTGTCTTACTGCGTGTTCTGCCCAAATATACACGCTCCTTTCAGTGTGTCTTAATGCGTGTTCTGCCCAAATATACACGCACCTTTCAGTGTGTCTTACTGCGTGTTCTGCCCAAATATACACGCACCTTTCAGTGTGTCTTACTGCGTGTTCTGCCCAAATATACACGCACCTTTCAGTGTGTCTTACTGCGTGTTCTGCCCAAATATACACGCACCTTTCAGTGTGTCTTACTGCGTGTTCTGCCCAAATATACACGCACCTTTCAGTGTGTCTTACTGCGTGTTCTGCCCGGCTGTGCAACGCTGCAGCTCAAATCCTGCAGGAATGGAGAAGCGGAGATGGCTGACACCAGTACTGTAGACTTGCCTGATCCATATTCTACATTCTGCTCTTATGTCCTCACTGCCTGCCTCTTACCTGCACTCTTATTACCCCGAGTGTTTTTTAAGACGCACCAGATATTGGTGGCATTTAGTAGCGTGCTGCTGTGTTCTGCGCTCTCCAGCTGGTGCTAACACACAGAACTTATCCAGGACAGAGCATCAAATGAGCTGCCAGCATCAAAACAGAGAAAGCGAAACAGATAGTGCTCATTGTGTAAATGGTACCGCCAGTGCTAATGTTGAGTAACTTTGACTGGCTGCTTTTTTGTTGGCGATTCTCAGCACAAGTCGACGGTTGACAGGATATATCAGGGATAGGATAGTCAAATCTGGCCATCAAGGCCTATAGTGTGGCTGGTTTTCTTTTCAACCTGAGAGTTAATTGATTGGTTTAAAGAGAGAGAGAGAGAAACTTTGACCTTTGACGTCCTTTAATAGGCCATATCAACTAAAACAACCTGCAAGCAAATCCACACCAAACGCAAGCAAAATTACCCCCCCCCCCCCGTTCCCACCACCCACACAACCCTTTACAACAACCGCCCTTTACAACACCGACCTTTACAACACCGCCCTTTACAACACCGCCCTTTACAACACCGCCCTTTACAACAACCGCCCTTTACAACACCGACCTTTACAACACCGCCCTTTACAACACCGCCCTTTACAACAACCGCCCTTTACAACACCGCCCTTTACAAGACCGCCCTTTACAACACCGCCCTTTACAACACCGCCCTTTACAACACCGCCCTTTACAACACCGCCCTTTACAACACCGCCCTTTACAACACCCCACATGTTACGTGTGCATCCTCAGTAGACCCTCCAGTCATGCACAGTACATTAAGATGGACTGGACGTCCCTCCCCCACATTTTGGTTCAATTTGGACAGAAAAGTTTTTGTTGCCAGGGCCCCATGTATCACCCTCCACTGCAGGTCCCTCTGATTTCTTGGGGAGGGGGAGCTTGTACAGCACCCTCCACCTAAAACCTGCCATACTCTGCCCCGTCGGGTAACTTCCACCAATGCTCTCTCTCATCCCACAGCGCCATGTTCCTAACCTTCACTATCGCTGCATAAAGATCCTTTCTTCTCTCATAGAAACTGCACTCAGCCATTATTAAAATGCTGTTTAAATTGCTGAGAAGTTAAGATGTTACTTTAAGAGTTCTGAAAGCTCTTCATTGACAAGGGCATTGGCCTATTTTTTATTTAAAAAATGATATATATTTATTTGGCTCCACCCTTCTGCTCTGTATTGATTGTAGGGTTATAAATGCTGGCAGCGTTCAGATGCAATCACTGCCAGTGGCCAAAGTGACAGTTTAAAGACCTAAATTCCCAATCTCAGCTTGCTTCTAATCACATCATAACCATAATTAACTGTTAAAAAGACATGAATTAGAGTTATGAGATTAAATCAATGACAAGATGCTATGTAATGACATTCATGTGATTTGATAAATGCACTGTGTGTGTGTTTTGTGTGTGTGTGTGCATGTATGCGTGTGTGTGTATCTGGATGAGTGTTATTGTCGTTATAGGGTCCCTACAAACACACTATGTACCCCCAACGCCGTGATTTCGACGTGTCATTTATGACGTTGGTACGAGAGAGTCACGTTGCAGCAACGTTGCTGAAACATAAAAAATGCAACATGTATTTTATGGTTGTATTTTTAAGTAGTTTACAACGTCTGTGCAATGTTGTTAATACAAGGTATCATCTCAACGTTGCTCCAACATTGCTTTCGCTTGCTTCTGCTGGTGTCCTACGCTTTAATCAGGCTGTAGTAAGCTGGTGTACTACGCTTTAATCAGGCTATAGTAAGCTGGTGTCCTACGCTTTAATCAGGCTGTAGTAAGCTGGTGTCCTACGCTTTAATCAGGCTGTAGTAAGCTGGTGTCCTATGCTTTAATCAGGCTGTAGTAAGCTGGTGTCCTACGCTTTAATCAGGCTGTAGTAAGCTGGTGTCCTACGCTTTAATCAGGCTATAGTAAGCTGGTGTCCTACGCTTTAATCAGGCTATAGTAAGCTGGTGTCCTACGCTTTAATCAGGCTGTAGTAAGCTGGTGTCCTACGCTTTAATCAGGCTATAGTAAGCTGGTGTCCTACGCTTTAATTAGGCAGTAGTAAGCTGGTGTCCTACGCTTTAATCAGGCTGTAGTAAGCTGGTGTCCTACGCTTTAATCAGGCTGTAGTAAGCTGGTGTCCTACGCTTTAATCAGGCTGTAGTAAGCTGGTGTCCTACGCTTTAATCAGGCTGTAGTAAGCTGGTGTCCTACGCTTTAATCAGGCTGTAGTAAGCTGGTGTCCTACGCTTTAATCAGGCTGTAGTAAGCAGGTGTCCTATGCTTTAATCAGGCTGTAGTAAGCTGGTGTCCTACGCTTTAATCAGGCTATAGTAAGCTGGTGTCCTACGCTTTAATCAGGCTGTAGTAAGCTGGTGTCCTACGCTTTAATCAGGCTGTAGTAAGCAGGTGTCCTATGCTTTAATCAGGCTGTAGTAAGCTGGTGTCCTACGCTTTAATCAGGCTGTAGTAAGCTGGTGTCCTACGCTTTAATCAGGCTGTAGTAAGCTGGTGTCCTACGCTTTAATCAGGCTGTAGTAAGCTGGTGTCCTACGCTTTAATCAGGCTGTAGTAAGCTGGTGTCCTACGCTTTAATCAGGCTGTAGTAAGCTGGTGTCCTACGCTTTAATCAGGCTGTAGTAAGCTGGTGTCCTACGCTTTAATCAGGCTGTAGTAAGCTGGTGTCCTACGCTTTAATCAGGCTGTAGTAAGCTGGTGTCCTACGCTTTAATCAGGCTGTAGTAAGCTGGTGTCCTACGCTTTAATCAGGCTGTAGTAAGCTGGTGTCCTACGCTTTAATCAGGCTGTAGTAAGCTGGTGTCTTACACTTTAATCAGGCTGTAGTAAGCTGGTGTCCTACGCTTTAATCAGGCTGTAGTAAGCTGGTGTCCTATGCTTTAATCAGGCTGTAGTAAGCTGGTGTCCCACGCTTTAATCAGGCTGTAGTAAGCTGGTGTCCTACGCTTTAATCAGGCTGTAGTAAGCTGGTGTCCTACGCTTTAATCAGGCTGTAGTAATTGTGGCAGAAAGGCGCTGGTGAATTATTTAATGGGTTTTCCCCAGAGCTGCTAGCGGTGCCGTGCAGCACAAACTACTGATGCTCAGAAATAAAAGATTTCTTAAGAAAAAAAGGAAAATTCGAGTGTGTAGTTTGTGTAACAAATGTTAACGTGTAGCAGATCTGCTGCCAATCAACAACTAATGTGTACGTTTGCATGTGTGTGTATGTGGCTGTGTGTGTGTCTGTGTGTGTGTGTGTGTGTGTGTGTGTGTGTGTGTGTGTGTGTGTGTGTGTGTGTGTGTGTGTGTGTGTGTGGCTGTGTCTGTGTCTGTGTGTGTGTGTGTGTGTGCATATGTGGCTGTGGCTGTGTGTGTGTGTGTGTGTGTCTGTGTGCATATGTGGCTGTGGCTGTGTGTGGCTGTGTGTGTGTGTGTGTGTGTGTGTGTGTCTGTGTGTGTGTGTGTGTGTGTGTGTGTGTGTGTGTGTGTCTGTGTGTGTGTGTGTGTGTGTGTGTGTGTGTGTGTGTGTGTGTGTGTGTGTGGTTGTTTTATCCTATTCTAAATGTTGTTTTCAGATGTAGAAGCGCAGCAGGAATGTATGTAACCGTCTCTCAGTCTACAACCGGCTGCAGTTTCTTCCCTTCTGTTGGGTGGCGAGAATGCTCTGTTGATGTGATTCTCGCCACACTGTAAACCTTTTGGTTACTCACGGTGACTCATCACAGTGACTCATCACGGTCTCGGATTACAATGTACAGCACAGAACATAATTATATTCTGTTACATTATTTCTCTCCGAGTACAGTGCTTTTTTTATTATGTCAGTGCTGTCACCATACATAATGAATAATGTCCTCGTGTGTCAGTATATAAATATTTAGGCCTTCTCAAAAATGCCGCTTGTACACATTTCAGTTCCCTAGGTGTTGTATCCTACTGCATGTGATGTGTGATGTAGGCTGTTGCAGCTGTGTGAGTGCTCTAATACTGCATGCGATGTGTGACGTAGGCTGTTGCAGCTGTGTGAGTCTGCTCTAATACTGCATGCGATGTGTGACGTAAGCTGTTGCAGCTGTGTGAGTCTGCTCTAATACTGCATGCGATGTGTGATGTAGGCTGTTGCAGCTGTGTGTGTGTGTTCTAATACTGCATGCGATGTGAGATGTAGGCTGTTGCAGCTGTGTGTGTGTGTTCTAATACTGCATGCGATGTGAGATGTAGGCTGTTGCAGCTGTGTGTGTGTGTTCTAATACTGCATGCGATGTGAGATGTAGGCTGTTGCAGCTGTGTGTGTGTGTTCTAATACTGCATGCGATGTGAGATGTAGGCTGTTGCAGCTGTGAGTCTGCTCTAATACTGCATGCGATGTGTGATGTAGGCTGTTGCAGCTGTGTGAGTCTGCTCTAATGGTGCATGCGATGTGTGACGTAGGCTGTTGCAGCTGTGTGAGTGCTCTAATACTGCATGTGATGTGTGACGTAGGCTGTTGCAGCTGTGTGAGTCTGCTCTTATACTGCATGCGATGTGTGACGTAGGCTGTTGCAGCTGTGTGAGTGCTCTAATACTGCATGTGATGTGTGACGTAGGCTGTTGCAGCTGTGTGAGTGCTCTAATACTGCATGCGATGTGTGACGTAGGCTGTTGCAGCTGTGTGAGTGCTCTAATACTGCATGTGATGTGTGACGTAGGCTGTTGCAGCTGTGTGAGTCTGCTCTTATACTGCATGCGATGTGTGACGTAGGTTGTTGCAGCTGTGTGAGTCTGCTCTAATGGTGCTACTGCAAAAAATATTTGGCTATAGTTTTTATTGTTTTGAATCTGAATTTGTAGAACTAAACTTGAATATATTAGGTGTCAATTAGTCAAAGGATTGATTATTGCTATTTATTAACAAATGTTCAGAGAAGTTGTTGCATGCTATTTTAGAAGTTACCTGGCTAACTGAGTAATCCTGCTTGGTGCAATACCACCCCTGGACTCTAGTTTCTGGAAGGCAGGTGTCTGACTGATGGACATTGTATACAAAACCAAAGCTGACATTCCTTGCACTTTTCCATGAATGGTGGGGTATTACATTTTTTTGGTTTATATATGACCTGTGAACAAGTGGGCACTTTTTGCAATAAACTCAATTGAGTGGCATTTTTTGCTGGCATGTGATTTTTTTGTATTATATTTTGTTATAATTTCGTATCAATTATCAATTTGATCAGAAGTTTGAACTACTTTTTCTAAGTAGCTTTAGTTAACCAAACTAGATTTCTCCATAGGTTAGCTTTGCTGTAGTTCAACTTCTTCCCGTGTGAAGTAATTGGTAGCTTGCAAAGCTATGCTTTCAAAGTAGCTTCCCCAACACTGCAAATTGAGCCCAGATGTTTAAACTGATACAAAACTATTTAAGTAGAAAAACTTGGACAGTTTCCGTGTCACCTTTTGTGTCTCCCAATTGACTAGCCTTTTATCCCTAAATATAAAAAATCTGAGACGAAAGATCTCATTGTTGAGCCCAAGGTAAGCGAAAGTTTGTGAAATTAAAAACCTTTCTGGGAAAGTGGCACTAGAATCGCCCACAAAAAATCAGAAATAAAAAATAGATCGCTTACTAAAAAAAAAAAAATGGCTGTCGATTTTCTTACATTTTATACAGCTACCCCACAAATGACCCCACAAATGACCCCACACAACACCTTGGTACACAACTCTTCACTTAGCATTATTTTTAAGGTGCGTTTACTATTTTATCCCAACAAATTAGGAAAAGTTATATAGTGTCAAGATAAAAAAAAATAATAATAATGTTAACTGGTTTTTAAGAGACGTCAAACACTGAATTTGGTTCGATTGACCCCATATACGTAATACTGTCTGCGCCTAGCACTTAGATTCGTTTTTGCCTTTTTAGGATTGTTTTAACGCACTTGTTACTAGTTCGGAAATGCACTATGTACGTCGCTCTGGATAAGAGCGTCTGCTAAATGTCAATAATGTAATGTAATGTAATATGAGGGTTAAGATAATTACAATGAAAGAGGACTCTCTTCACATGGTTTCATGGGATCCATAATGGTGTTGAGGTTCAGTGAGCTACCCTGTCTCCTGCGTACAGTGCACTGTGTCCGAATCAGAGCCCTATCTACTGCGCCCTGTCTCCTGTGTACAGTGCACTGTGTCCGAATCAGAGCCCTATCTACTGCGCCCTGTCTCCTGTGTACAGTGCACTGTGTCTGAATCAGAGCCCTATCCACTGCGCCCTGTCTCCTGCGTACAGTGCACTGTGTCCGAATCAGAGCCCTATCTACTGCGCCCCGTCTCCTGCGTACAGAGCACTGGAAGAAGTGTGCTGTTTAATGTGCGCTGTTTAGCACGTGACGTGCAGTCCGCAAAAAATATCCGCCATGCTATTTTCCAACCGTACTGTGGAAGTGTCGTAAGCAGGTCATAAGACGTCCCACCAGTGTTGCCATGTCCGCGGTTTTACAGCTAAATTGGGATACTTTCACAGGTAAAAATGAAAAGTCGCAAAGCACACACTTATTTTAAAAAGTATAAATATCGTGATTTCTTTTTAAAATACGTTGGTTTCGGTTAAAAATATATTTTGGCAACCCTGTGCCACACCCTGGCATGTCACGTGTTGTTTTTGTTGTATTTGAAGGAAATCATCAGCGAAGCTGCGCCTCATTATTTATTTTTTTAAACGGAGCTTCACGTCATATTTATACGACCAAAATGTTAGTGTACTTCTTGAAAAGTGTACCCCCCAATGTACTCAGCGAAACCCCAGAAGTAAGTGTATCATACAGCGGTTTAAAGTATACTATATTTAGATAAACACGTTTTCGCCCTGTCTACTCAACAAGCCTACCTAATAGTATGGAAGGGTGCCGATTCAGACAAAGGCCTGGTTTTCCACCCCCCCTTTACCTGGGAGTCAGGTGTGAAGACCGACTGGCCAATCAGTAGCACTAATTGTTCAGTTTATAAACCTGGGAGAAAGAAAATCAGGGCCGGATTTGGATTCGAGGTCCAGATTTGAATATCCATGGTTTAAGATCTCCTAACTGGATCTCCGAGGATTAACACGCGATTGCATTCTTTTTTTCATTCCGTTCAGACCTGGCTGAAGAACTACGGCTACCTGCTCCCACACGACATCAGGACGTCAGACCTGCGGTCGGAGAAAGCCATGCAGTCTGCCGTCGCCGCCATGCAGCGCTTCTATGGGATCCCAGTGACAGGAGTACTGGACCAGACCACCATCGAGTAAGTCTCTGTGACCCTGGGCGATGCCTAAACCCTCATTTAGGGCCCAACAGAGGCACACGACTTGGAATGATCTAACTCGGGGGTGGGCAACTCCAGTCCTGGAGGGCCGGTGTGTATACAGGTTTGCACGGCCACCATTTACCCTGGCTCAATAAGCGGATTAGTCATATACACCAACACCGAGTCACTCCTAGATTAGACCACAATAAAATGCTACAATACAGGCATACAGGCACAAGAACATCCATCAGCTGCCGTTCATATCATGGAACGAAGCGGAAAGGTCTAAAATAGGCTAATCAAATCATTAAGAGCAGAAGTTGGTCTGAAATCTTTAAACGGGATTTTTTTCCCTGCCTTCCCATGGTCCTCTCTTGTTTACACGACTGCCAGTAGTACTGTGTACTGTTTTTATCTATCCACTGTAGTTTTTCTTTATCTGTGCACTGTAGTTATTTATCTTGGCTCTGTAGTTCTTTATCTGGGCACTGTAGGTCTTTATCTGGGCACTGTAGGTCTTTATCTGGGCACTGTAGTTCTTTATCTGGGCACTGTAGGTCTTTATCTGGGCACTGTATCTGGGTCTTTATTCTCTGGGCCTCTGTATTCTCTATCTGCTGTAGGTCTTTACTCTCTGTCTGTAGGTCTTTATCTGTGCACTGTAGTTATTTATTATTATCTTGTAGTTGTAGTTCTTTTTGGGCACACTTTAGGTATATATGCTGGCACTGTTAGGTCCTTTATCTGCACTGTTGTTTATCTGGGCACTGTTGGTCTTTATCTGGGTCTTGTCTTTGGGCACTGTGGTTATTATTTATCTGGTGTAGGTAGGTCTTTCTGTGGGCACTGTTTTCTGGCATCTGTGTTCTTTATCTCTCTACTGTGGCACAGTAGGTCTCTACTGCTGGGCACTGTTATCTCAAAACTGTAGTAACTCAATTTAATGTTTTTTATTTCTTTTTTTTTATCATCCATTAATCAAAAGCCAGTCCCTTGTTGTTGTGTCTTGTTTTGGTATTAATATTACATCCACCACTTTCAGCAGTGGGTATTAACTATCTGGCTGCTAGGTCACCTCTTTGTTTACTTTCAATTCAGATCCACCTCTCCAAGACTGGGGAGATATGATCTCAAAAACAAGCAGAATTTAGAGACAATTTACCACTTTTGATAAAACTGTAGTCCTGAACAGCTGAACTGATGACATAATGATTACAGATAAGGGGCCATTTTTTCGTACATTTTTTGTAGAACTCCTTGCTATGCCTGTCACCTGCAGGAGTAAGAGACAGTTAGCATATTCCCTTTGTGATTTTGTGTCTATATGGATACTTACATTTCGAGTTTGGTCAATTTGTATCTGGTGTTTTCAGCACAGTGTTGAAAATGGTGGCAGTTTTTCATTGTAGATGATGTGGATAGCGAAGGGTCAGTAACGTTGACAGTCAGAAACGCTCTCTGCTCTGTGTAAAACACTCTCAGTAACGCACTCTGCTCTGTGTAAAACACTCTCAGTAACGCACTCTGCTCTGTGTAAAACACTCTCAGTAACGCACTCTGCTCTGTGTAAAATACTCTCAGTAACGCACTCTGCTCTGTGTAAAACACTCTCAGTAACGCACTCTGCTCTGTGTAAAACACTCTCAGTAACGCACTCTGCTCTGTGTAAAACACTCTCAGTAACGCACTCTGCTCTGTGTAAAACACTCAGTAACGCACTCTGCTCTGTGTAAAACACTCTCAGTAACACACTCTGCTCTGTGTAAAACACTCTCAGTAACGCACTCTGCTCTGTGTAAAACACTCTCAGTAACGCACTCTGCTCTGTGTAAAATACTCTCAGTAACGCACTCTGCTCTGTGTAAAACACTCTCAGTAACGCACTCTGCTCTGTGTAAAATACTCTCAGTAACGCACTCTGCTCTGTGTAAAACACTCAGTAACACACTCTGCTCTGTGTAAAACACTCTCAGTAACGCACTCTGCTCTGTGTAAAACACTCTCAGTAACACACTCTGCTCTGTGTAAAACACTCTCAGTAACGCACTCTGCTCTGTGTAAAATACTCTCAGTAACGCACTCTGCTCTGTGTAAAACACTCTCAGTAACGCACTCTGCTCTGTGTAAAACACTCTCAGTAACGCACTCTGCTCTGTGTAAAACACTCTCAGTAACACACTCTGCTCTGTGTAAAACACTCAGTAACGCACTCTGTTCTGTGTAAAACACTCTCAGTAACACACTCTGCTCTGTGTAAAACACTCTCAGTAACGCACTCTGCTCTGTGTAAAACACTCTCAGTAACACACTCTGCTCTGTGTAAAACACTCAGTAACGCACTCTGCTCTGTGTAAAACACTCTCAGTAACACACTCTGCTCTGTGTAAAACACACTCAGTAACGCACTCTGCTCTGTGTAAAACACTCTCAGTAACGCACTCTGCTCTGTGTAAAACACTCTCAGTAACGCACTCTGCTCTGTGTAAAACACACTCAGTAACGCACTCTGCTCTGTGTAAAACACTCAGTAACACACTCTGCTCTGTGTAAAACACTCTCAGTAACGCACTCTGCTCTGTGTAAAATACTCTCAGTAACGCACTCTGCTCTGTGTAAAACACTCTCAGTAACGCACTCTGCTCTGTGTAAAACACTCTCAGTAACGCACTCTGCTCTGTGTAAAACACTCTCAGTAACGCACTCTGCTCTGTGTAAAACACTCAGTAACGCACTCTGCTCTGTGTAAAACACTCTCAGTAACACACTCTGCTCTGTGTAAAACACTCTCAGTAACGCACTCTGCTCTGTGTAAAACACTCTCAGTAACGCACTCTGCTCTGTGTAAAATACTCTCAGTAACGCACTCTGCTCTGTGTAAAACACTCTCAGTAACGCACTCTGCTCTGTGTAAAATACTCTCAGTAACGCACTCTGCTCTGTGTAAAACACTCAGTAACACACTCTGCTCTGTGTAAAACACTCTCAGTAACGCACTCTGCTCTGTGTAAAACACTCTCAGTAACACACTCTGCTCTGTGTAAAACACTCTCAGTAACGCACTCTGCTCTGTGTAAAATACTCTCAGTAACGCACTCTGCTCTGTGTAAAACACTCTCAGTAACGCACTCTGCTCTGTGTAAAACACTCTCAGTAACGCACTCTGCTCTGTGTAAAACACTCTCAGTAACACACTCTGCTCTGTGTAAAACACTCAGTAACGCACTCTGTTCTGTGTAAAACACTCTCAGTAACACACTCTGCTCTGTGTAAAACACTCTCAGTAACGCACTCTGCTCTGTGTAAAACACTCAGTAACGCACCCTGCTCTGTGTAAAACACTCTCAGTAACGCACTCTGCTCTGTAAAACACTCTCAGTAACACACTCTGCTCTGTGTAAAACACTCAGTAACGCACTCTGCTCTGTGTAAAACACTCTCAGTAACACACTCTGCTCTGTGTAAAACACTCAGTAACGCACTCTACTCTGTGTAAAACACTCTCAGTAACACACTCTGCTCTGTGTAAAACACTCAGTAACGCACTCTGTTCTGTGTAAAACACTCTCAGTAACACACTCTGCTCTGTGTAAAACACACTCAGTAACGCACTCTGCTCTGTGTAAAACACTCTCAGTAACGCACTCTGCTCTGTGTAAAACACTCTCAGTAACGCACTCTGCTCTGTGTAAAACACTCAGTAACACACTCTGCTCTGTGTAAAACACTCTCAGTAACACACTCTGCTCTGTGTAAAACACTCAGTAACGCACTCTGCTCTGTGTAAAACACACTCAGTAACGCACTCTGCTCTGTGTAAAACACACTCAGTAACGCACTCTGCTCTGTGTAAAACACTCTCAGTAACGCACTCTGCTCTGTGTAAAACACTCTCAGTAACGCACTCTGCTCTGTGTAAAACACTCTCAGTAACGCACTCTGCTCTGTGTAAAACACTCTCAGTAACACACTCTGCTCTGTGTAAAACACTCTCAGTAACGCACTCTGCTCTGTGTAAAACACTCTCAGTAACGCACTCTGCTTTGTGGACCCCAGGTGGATGAGGAAACCTCGCTGTGGGGTCCCTGATCACCCCCGGATCAGCCGCCGGAGACGAAACAAACGTTACGCTCTGACAGGACAGAAGTGGAGACAGAAACACATCACATACAGGTACAGTTCTCTCACTGTTACTCAATTTCCCATGTTACCTTGCAAAAACCTTGAACACGGTGGTACACCCTGAATGTTATATTTTGGGTAAGTAATGTATGAAAGCATGGGAGTCAGTCAGAGGTTTAGCTGAGATGTGTCTATATGCTATATGCTATATGCTATAGGCAGGACAGGTGGTCAATCCATCACAGAGCACACCAACGTACAGCAAACTCCACACAGAAAGGCCCCTGGCCTGGATTCAAACCAAAGACCTTCTGGCTGTGATGCAACATTGCTATCCACTTCATCACAGTGCCACCCAAACTTAGAACAAAAACATAAGTGAATAGATTGGAGGCTTCTTGCTCAAACAAAATACTAAATTAAATTTAAAAACATTGGAAGTCTTCATAATATTTTATTTCAGGAAAAAACCTTTATTTGATGCTCACCATCATTATGTTGTGAATATGGAGGCAATATAATTTCACATTGTTGTGAAGATCTTTGGTTTACACATAATACATACTTACTGAAAAAAAAAAAAAAATTAAAAATTACCGTTGGCAACAATTAAACAAATAGCCAAGGTAAAATTAAAAATAATTTAACAGCAAAGTTTTATTTTATTATACAACCTTCCCCCCATCCCCATGTGAAATAATGAAATACAGTACTGTACTGACTAAAATCCATATTACAGCAAAGTACTGCACTGTCATTGACAGCATTACTGTATCCATATTACAGCAAGTATAGTCTTTGTTGAAGTGTAAGAAATGCAGAATGTGCCAAGGGTCAAGACATTTTTTGGGGGGAATACAGCAGATTCGACTTAAATTGTATTAAAAGCAACTTTATTGAGCTATTTGACAGTGTATTTCATAACTCTTGATTACTAACCTCAACAGTGCTGCTTCATAACACTGCTTTCAAAAACTGAAAAAACAATACAAACTAAATAGATTAAAAAGATGAAGGACAGTGACAAAAAAAAACACACTCTCTTTGACAAATAACCTCAATGGTGCTTCTTCTGATAAAACCTTACTTGAATCAGGTAAATTAAAATAAAGACATACATTTTACACACACTGCTCAAATAAATTAAGGGAACACTTAAATCGTATCGCGGATCTCGATTAACGAAATATTCAAGTTGAAAATTTTTATGAATTACATTATGTAATTTGTCAAGAACAAAATGATGTAAGAACGGTCAATGGAAACCAAAATCATTAACCCATTGAGGGCTGGATTCAAAATCACACCGAAAATCAAAGTGAAAAATTGAGATCACAGGCTGATCCAACTTGTGTCAATTTCATCCATCATAATGTGGCTCAGTAGTGTGTATGGCCCCCACACGCCTGTATGCACTCCCGACAACGTCTGGGCATGCTCCTGATGAGATGGCAGATGGTGTCCTGGGGGATCTCCTCCCAGACCTGGATCAGGGCATCAGTGAGCTCCTGGACAGTCTGTGGCGCTACTTGGTGGCGGCGGATGCACCGATACATAACGTCCCAGACGTGCTCAATTGGATTCAGGTCTGGGGAACGTGAGGGCCAGTCAATGGCATCAATGCCTTTGTCATCCAGGAACTGCCTACACACTCTGGCCACATGAGGCCGGGCATTGCACCAGGAGGAACCCAGGGCCCACTGCACCAGCGTAAGGTCTGACAACGGGTCTGAGGATTTCATCCCGGTACCTAACTGCAGTCAGGGTACCGTTTGCTAGCACGTGGAGGTTTGTGCGGCCCTCCAAGGATATGCCTCCCCAGAGCATCACTAACCCACCGCCAAACCGGTCATGCCGGATGATGTTGCAGGCAGCATAACGTTTGCCACGGCGTCTCCAGACTCTTTCACATCTGTCACATGTGCTCAGTGTGAACCTGCTCATCTGTGAAGAGAACGGGCGCCAATGGTGAACTTGCCAATTCTGGTGTTCTCTGGCAAATGGCAATCGAGCTGCACGGTGCTGGGCTGTGAGCACAGGTCCCACTACAGGACGTCGGGCCCTCATGCCACCCTCATGGAGTCAGAAACATGCACACGAGTAGCCCGTTGGACATTTTGGTCATTTTGTAGGGCTCTGGCAGTGCTCCTTCTGTTCCTCCTCTCACAAAGGAGCAGATACCGGTCCTGCCGCTGGGTTGTTGCCCTTCTACGGCCCTGTGCAGCTCTCCTCGTGTAATGGCCCGTCTCCCGGTATCTCCTCCACGCTCTTGAGACTGTGCTGGGAGACACAACAAGCCTTCTTGCGACAGCATGTATGGATGTGCCATCTTGGAGGAGCTGGACTACCTGTGCAACCTGAATGGGCTGCAGGTACCGCCTCATGCTACCAGTAGTGACAAGGGCACTAGCAAAATGCAAAACTAGAGAAAAATCAGTCAGGAAGGATAAGGAGAGAGAAATGGTCTGTGGCCACCACCTGCAAAACCATTTACTTTTTGGGGGTTGTCTTGCTGTTGCCTCTCCTGTCCATCTGTTGTCACTTTCATTTGCACCAAAGCAGGTGAAATTGATTCACAATCGTTTACGCTTCCTAACCGGACAGATCGATATCCCAGAAGTTTAATTGACTTGGTGTTATACTGTGTTGATTAAGTGTTCCCTTAATTTTTTTTAGCAGTGTATATTCCAATGCCTACTTTATCCTTTTCATCTTTGGACCCGTCTGTATACATATCTAAGTAACTATAATATTTGCTTCTTACATAATGGCTTGCCAGATGTCCTTCCCCACTCTCTTCCCATTCTCTCTTTAATTCCATTATGTTTATGTCTATTTCGGGTCCCGGTAATAGCCGGGGGAGGACATTACTAAGAGGGGTAGGGGAGTTAACACAAATATCTTCCAGTCTATACTCCTCTGATTTAGCCTTTGTTACCCCACCAAATCCATTACCTTGGAATCTGCTGTATTCCCAACATTCCTGAATTACACTCTTGGTAGGGTTTCCATTACCACACCCCCGTAGACGGCTCCAGTATGTAAGCATAAGTTTATCTCTTCTTAGATCTAAGGGTACTTCTGCTAATTCTACCTGGATTGCCTTTGTTGGCGTTGACCTCATTGCACCGGCGCAAATTCTGAGTGCTTTGTTTAGTACTCTATCAATTTTGCTTAAATGCGTTTTGGCTGCCGCACACAAAACAGCCATAATCTATTGTCAACCTCATCAGGGCCCTATATATATATACATCAGAGCCCCTATATATATACATCAGAGCCCTATATATATACATCAGAGCCCTATATATATATACACATCAGAGCCCTATATATATATACATCAGAGCCCCTATATATATACATCAGGGCCCTATATATATACATCAGAGCCCTATATATATACACATCAGTGCTAGTTTGTCAGCTCCCCATTCTTGCCCAACTACCGCTCTCAATAAATTAAAAACTTTTTTGCATTTTGATTCCACCTTCTCCAAATACGTTTTTTCGGTACCCTTTTCATCTAACCAAATACCCAAGTATTTAAAAAGATCTACTTTTTCCATATAACTTCATGATCTGTTTATCTATCCCTTTCTTTCTTGTAAAAAGCATGGAACAAGACTTACTTGTCGAAAGTTTAAAACCCCAATTATATGACCACTGTTCAATTTCTTTCTGTTGCTTCCTTGATTTTACCCAATACGCTATTAGGGTATCTCGTCCCCTTACCCAGATGGCTCCATCGTCTGCATAAAGAGCTGACCCAATCCTTCTGTCCAGATTCATAAAAATATTGTTAATTATAATATTAAATAAAACTGGGCTGATGACACTGCCTTGTAGTAATTACAAATTCATCAGACAACTCCGATCCCACTTTTACTCTAAATCTCCGTTCAGATAGAAAATCTAACACCCAATTATAGAACCTTCCTCTAATTCCCATCCTATTTAATTTAATTAACAACCCATCCTTCCACATAGAATCATAAGCCTTTTCAATGTCATCACAATAGTCATCAATTCTTTCATTTTAAACGTTTTCTCCATCTCATTATTTACTTTTGTGACAGCATCCATTGTTGACCATCCTTTTCGAAAACCACTTTGGTATGGTGCAAACAATCCTCTCTGTTCAAGGGAGTAATTCATTCTTCTGACTAATATCTTCTCCAGCCATTTACATAGGTGAGATGTTAGGGCTATGGGTCTATAGTTACCAGCATTATTCAGGTCCTTGCCAGGTTTATTAAAAGGTCAAATTAATGCACTCTTCCAACTTTTTGGCATTCTTCTTTCTTCACATTTTATTAAATAATTGCAAGATTAGCTTTAACACTTGTTCAGGTAATGTTCGGAACATATCATAACTCAGCTGATCCTCTCCTGTAGCAGCATATTCAGTTCAGTGTATTGCTATTTTTAATTCATTCATGGTGATTTCAATATCCATGGCACTTTCCTCATTATCTTTCTTTCTGTACACATCCCTATTTTCATTTAAAATCTCCTCTTTCCTTTGTCTGTGGATATCATCTAGTGCAGTGGTTAGCACTGATGAATGATGATGATGATGATGATGATGGTTACCACTGTGCACACTTGCAAAGTTCTTTCCTAATACATTTGTTTTTTTAAAATCTGTTATTTCCAGTATTCCTTCATCCTCTAATACCGGTATTTTAATGAATACCTTTTCCCCATTCATTTTCTTTAACATCGACCAATGCCTTCGTCATCCATTTTCTTTTAACTTCTCTCCCTATAGTGGAACAATAATTCCTCCACGCATTTCGTTTAACTATTCTTAATTACTCTACAAACTAGAGCCTTTTTTCTCTGATAATTAATTATATTCTCTTGATTCAAAGTATTCCTCAACATTCTCGTTGCTCTATTTCATTCTTTTATAGCTTCTGTACATTTATCATTCCACCATGGGACCACCCACCCCCACCACCCTATTGAATTTATTGGTATGCTGTTCAGTGCTGCATTTAGTCTTACCTGTGAGACTTCAGATGCACATTTCTCAATAGTACCCTCCAGTGTAATTGAATCTGCTGATTGACTACATAATTTGTAAGTTTTTCCCAATCAGCTTTTGTAAAACACCACTTCTTATGATGAGGCCTTTCTTGGATATCTATCTCTACATTTATAGAGCATATTATTGGAAAATTATCACTTATATCCATCAATTCTTCCACTACGTCTCTATTATTGAGACAAACTAACTGTCTTATATCCATCAGTTCTTCCACTACATCTCCATTATTGAGACAAACTGTCTTATATCCATCAGTTCTTCCACTACATCTCCATTATTGAGACAAACTAACTGTCTTATATCCATCAGTTCTTCCACTACATCTCCATTATTGAGACAAACTGTCTTATATCCATCAGTTCTTCCACTACATCTCCATTATTGAGACAAACTGTCTTATATCCATCAGTTCTTCCACTACATCTCCATTATTGAAACAAACTAACTGTCTTATATCCATCAGTTCTTCCACTACATCTCCATTATTGAGACAAACTGTCTTATATCCATCAGTTCTTCCACTACATCTCCATTATTGAGACAAACTGTCTTATATCCATCAGTTCTTCCACTACATCTCCATTATTGAGACAAACTAACTGTCTTATATCCATCAGTTCTTCCACTACATCTTCATTATTGAGATAAACTAACTGTCTTATATCCATCAGTTCTTCCACTACATCTCCATTATTGAGATAAACTAACTGTCTTATATCCATCAGTTCTTCCACTACATCTCCATTATTGAGACAAACTAACTGTCTTATATCCATCAGTTCTTCCACTACATCTCCATTATTGAAACAAACTAACTGTCTTATATCCATCCGTTATTCCACTACATCTCCATTATTGAAACAAACTGACTGTTTGCAAGGGTTATATAAGTTAACTATTATATGATTCCCATCCATTTTACATATTTCAATAACTATACATTCAATTTCTGTTGAGGTTATTATTTATTTATTTAATTTAATTATTTATTTCGATCATATTTCACAGTACATCAACTAGAGATAAAGATCTCTAGACATCATTAATCACATTAGAATGACCGAAAAGGTTAAGGCTGAAGCTAAGTAGCTTATAATTGCCTAACCTTTGTACGGACAGGTTGCTATTCTTCTAAACACAATCCCTTCCCTAATAAATGTTGCACAACCACCACCTTGATTATCACCTCTATCACACCTCTCTGACTCATACCCAGGTAAAATGGCCGAAGCCAAGTTTCCTGAATGCAAACGATATCAGCTTTAACTTCTGATTCTGCGATAAACTTTTAAAATTCTTGTCCATTTGCTATAAGACTTCCAGCATTCCATTGCAAGAGGTGGAATACCATTATACGTTTAAGTATCATTCTGAGACCCTCCAACATTATTTACATTCAACTTTCCATGTACATCTTAAGTCTTTAATGCCTAGAAATTCCACTGCAGCTTCCACCACTGTCTTGATTTTATCGCTTTTCCTTTTTTGTTGCGTAGCAACATTAACAACTTTACACATGAAAGTTATAAAGCTCTTCTTGTTTATAATCAAGGTGTTCTCCTAAACACTACATTTCTGAGCGCATGGCTGCTGTTGGGTTGCTGACCTTCCTGACTGAGATCTCCTTAGGCCTGAACTGTGGGGTACTGCATAACTCTGCATCCCATTATCATTCACGTTTTCATGAGCCGCTACTGGCCTACTTTGCTTCTTTTCATGAGCACCAGCACTCCTTAATGCCTCTGTATGTGACACCTTATTCACAATCTTATACCTCTGCCCTTGCTTTGCTTGTTTCTGTACCACACATCCAGCATACGCCGCACTATGCTCACCTCCACAATTGCAACATTTCAGCTTAGCGACCTTATTACGTTTGCCATAATCATGCTCACCTCCACCTTTTGCACACCTTTACATCGTTGTGCTGTGTGTCCCATTCTTTGACCTTTAAAGCACCTTAAAGGTTGCGGAATGTATTCTCTCACCTTATAATTTATCCCATTTTTACCTCAGAAGGCATTATCTTCTCAAATATAAGCAATACTGACAAGCTATCAGGTTTGACACCACCTTTATTAGCTTGGAGTCTTTTGGCCTCTACCACCTTTCCACCTTGGATCTCTTTCGTCACCTCTTCCATGGACATTTCCACTGGTACGTTTGAAATGACCCCTCTCAACTTTGCTGCTATTCCTGGTACGTGCACCGTAACTTTCCACCACCTAGGTGCTCCTTTTCAGAATCATTTCCTGCTTCTTCTTATCTGCTACTGAAATGAGAATTCTTCTATTATTCAGCAACTTCGCATACTTTATTTTTCTGATTTCCTTCTCTATTGATTTAGTGACCTGAACTGGATGAAAGTGGCCTTTATTGTTACTGAGTTTTATAATAACTTTCCATTCTTTCTGTTTATCGACATCATCACGACTCCTTTAGCATTAGCTCTAATCGTTTTGATGGCAGGCCTTGGGTTACGCTCTCCTCCACTACTTTCTTCAGACCATGTCTGTTTTCTTGCTAATTTTGTTTGGCTAGACTCCATCTCCGAAGGGCCCCCTTCACCATCTGAACTATCACCCATTACTACACTCACAGTACAGTTTGATTGCAACCCACCTTCTCTCGGTCCAAACAATTCCGAAATCTCTCCCTTCCGCCTTCGTAGAGCGGCCTCCTGCTTCGTCCTTTCCATCCGCTTTCATTACTCTCCTCCAAACTCTCGTCCGACAAAAAACGGGGTGCGTCCACAGTTCTGTCCCGCCGAGAGCACTAGCTACTTACCAAACCGAGTGTGGCGCCGAAAGATCTGCAGAACATCCCGTGATGCCGCGCAAAATTAATTCAAATTTCACAGTTTGATTGGTCCGTTTTCTCACTAAAGAAATATTACTGCATTTTGGATTACAGGACGATTGCTGTAATATTTCATCAGCCATGAAGAATTCACACAAAGCCTATTGTAAATCTACAGTAACATGCTGTATTCAGCATAAACGGCAAAGTTCTGTTCATAATACATTTCTAACAGTGTATTATCCTGTGAAATGATGCATACCAAATATGCAGTTGCATGAAACAATGACTGTGACAAGCCGGTGTAATATGATTATGTACTTTTTGTGTGTGGAGTCAATAGTGCTGGGGCCCTTCTGTGGGTGGAGTCAATAGTGCTGGCCTGAGCCCTTCTGTGGGTGGAGTCAATAGTGCTGGCCTGAGCCCTTCTGTGGGTGGAGTCAATAGTGCTGGGGCCCTTCTGTGGGTGGAGTCAATAGTTCTGGGGCCCTTCTGTGGGTGGAGTCAATAGTGCTGGGGCCCTTCTGAGGGTGGAGTCAATAGTGCTGGGGCCCTTCTGTGGGTGGAGCCCCTGAGTGGTTGAAGTTCTTGCTGTAGCTGCCCCCTCTTTCAGTATCTCTGTCTCTGTTTCTCTCTGTCTCTCTGTCTCTCTCTCTCTCTCTCTCTCTCTCCCCCCACACACTTTTTATCTCTCTCTCTCTCTCCCTCCTCCCTCCCTGGCTCTCTGCCACCTTCTTTAGTGTTCTTCTGCCCCCTCCATGCATATTAAATTTGCGGCCTGTGAATATTTTTGCGTCGTGCTGCTTATGCAATCCGGCGTTTCTTGCTGAAATGCTTCCCCCAGAGAGCGAAAGCATACAAGCAGGTAGCAGAGGTAGAGCATAGTGCTTATTCTGTGTTTCTCTGACAAAGTGGGATTCTGTCCCTTTAAGTGTTTTTTTCCTCTTCCCCCCTCCAGCCGAAGCTCTATTTTTAGAGTGTGTCTGGGCTACTGAATGTGATTTTGTCTTTGCGGACCGTCAGTGAGCATCAGAGCCAGTCCTGCTGTAGCAAGCAGACTCTGCATCAGTTATCTTGCGTGAGCTACTTCCTGTCTGACTCTGTACGTCCACTGTGCTGTTACAGCTGTGCTGGTTTTTCACATTTTGGGGTATATTTTATGAAATTTATGTACTGCAGATACTAAACAATTTAAATAAGCTTGTGTCCCCTCTCTGCTAAAATTTGAATGTGAGTTTCAGCCTTCTCAATTGTCAGATTTCTCAATATTTGGCTTCAGTCGTACCTCCTAAAAAATAATCAGAAAAATAAACAAAAAAATGTTTCTACATATGTAAATTTCAACATAAAACATACAAAAAGTAATGTTTTTTTGAACTATGTTGGTGGTCTCAACTCATCTCACACACTCATCTCTAGGGCATCTGGAAGTATCCTGCAATCTGATTGGTCGAACCAAGATTTACCCAGAAGTGTGTTTGTAGGTTGTTGGTTGATTTGGATTGAATCACCACCTCCCCAATTTGAGCCTCACCAGCAACAGATCCTGATTCATACACTAAAAGTAACTAACCACAAAGCAATTCCCTAGAACTTGGGTGGACTTATCTCACCCCGGAGTGCCGACCTGCTCAGGCTTATAGAACAGGTGTGACAGGTGAGGCTGCCATCTTGGTAACGATGCCTTTCAGGTGAAATCTGACCGCTCGCCTGCCCTCTCTACCTCCGCAGCATACACAACTTCACTCCCAAAGTAGGGGAGAAGGACACGCAGAGGGCCATCCGTCAGGCCTTTGACGTGTGGCAGACCGTCACACCGCTGACCTTTGAGGAAATCCCGTACTCGGAGATCAAGAGCGAGAGGAAGGAGGCCGACATCATGATCTTCTTCGCCTCCGGTTTTCACGGCGACAGCTCTCCGTTCGACGGAGAAGGGGGCTTCCTGGCCCACGCGTATTTCCCGGGCCCTGGAATTGGAGGGGACACGCACTTCGATTCGGACGAACCGTGGACTCTGGGCAATGCCAATCACGACGGTAGGAAATCAGCCAAAATGAGACTGTTTACCATTGCTCGAGATGTTTATGGCAATTCTGTGTTATTTAAGGTCAGAGGTGTAAAATCCAAGGTGTAAAATTCACACCTTGAATTTTTAAATTAGTTCTACCTCCTGACTGAAGAATTGTGCAAATTAGGAATTTCAGCTGATTGGAACAAAATACTGGGGAGGACTTTTACTTTCTGAACCTGGATTTTACACGTCTGTTTCAGGCTATCCTCTTGTCTATAATTTTTTCATTAGATTTTATTTGTGTTCTATTGTTACTTTAGAGATGTTAGCAGAGTGCACAGTAGCTTAGGGAACATGCATTTCAATGAAATGAACAAAGGCAGACAGAGAAGAACACCCTGTTCTTGTGGCTGGATGTTGAAAAGAAAATGACTAAGGCTTTTGTTCCTTCTTAAACTCTTTTAAATATCGGTACGCTTTGCTGTTACTGAAATATCAGATGTGACTAGTGTGGAAAAAAGCCTCCTGCATAGTTAGACTGTGGTTCTCTTAAGATTGTGAAATTGATTGAAAGGTGAACATTGAATGTTGGATAAACATTTCGCCTGGGTCAGCATGCATGTTCTCCACAGGTTGCGGAAAGAGGTCAACGTGGCTTTACCTGCCATGTGCGATATGTGCATAGTGACATCACACAAGGAGCTTGGCATATGTGGCATGCTGTAAATAGAAAATGCTTAGTGTGTGCAGTGAAAGACCAGTGATTTGCTGACACAGAAATCATCCCATGGTGTCCCATCCGTGTTCCACAGGAAATTACCTGTTCATCTGTGTTCCACAGGAAATTACCTGTTCCTCTGTGTTCCACTGGAAATTACCTGTTCATCTGTGTTCCACAGGAAATTACCTGTTCCTCTGTGTTCCACTGGAAATTACCTGTTCCTCTGTGTTCCACAGGAAATTACCTGTTCATCCGTGTTCCACAGGAAATTACCTGTTCATCTGTGTTCTACATGAAATGACCTGTTCCTCTGTGTTCCACAGGAAATGACCTGTTCATCTGTGTTCCACAGGAAATTACCTGTTCCTCTGTGTTCCACTGGAAATTACCTGTTCATCTGTGTTCCACAGGAAATTACCTGTTCCTCTGTGTTCCACTGGAAATTACCTGTTCCTCTGTGTTCCACTGGAAATTACCTGTTCATCCGTGTTCCACAGGAAATTACCTGTTCATCTGTGTTCTACATGAAATGACCTGTTCCTCTGTGTTCCACAGGAAATGACCTGTTCCTGGTGGCGGTTCATGAGCTGGGCCACGCCCTGGGGCTAGAACACTCCAATGACCCCAGCGCCATTATGGCCCCGTTCTACCAGTACATGGAGACGCACAACTTCAAGCTTCCCCTTGATGATCTTCAGGGCATACAAAAAATATATGGTATGTGGGCCTTTTCACAACTCATATATGGAAATGCCCTTGTACAGATTCAATGTGTTATCATCTTCATTTGGAAATCTTTACATGTCCATGATTTGAAAATTTGTACTACAGTCCGTACTACATAACACAAAGATCTAAGCTCCCAGAAGGGCCGATGTGATAACCGTGTGGTGATTAGGTAAAGAGCTGGTGAGGAGGGAAAAACACTCCATGTCTCAGGCTCTGTAGCCCGTGTCATGTGGAATATGAGGCTGAAACTCCCATCAATGAGAATGCCCACCAATGATAATGGTTTTCTTCCAAACATTCTCCAATCAGAGTAGTTCTCTTCCAAATTCCCTCCAATGAGAATGGTCTTCTTCCAAATTCCCTTCAGTGAGACTATTTCTCTTTTCTTAAATGAGCAGTTATCTTCCAAGTGCCCTTCAATGAGAATGGTTCTGTCCCAAACGCCTTCCAGTGAGGGCGGTTCTATTCCATACACTTCCCAAAAGAGCGATGCTCTTCCAGATGCCATCCAATGCCAATGGTTCTATACCAGGTTAATTCACAGTGAGACTGTTTCTATACCCAATGCCTGTTTCCATTTCAAAACACCTCCCAAGGACTGCGGTTCTATTCCAGGCATTCCCACCGCCATGTTGGAGCCCACCAGGCCCCTACCAACACTCCCCGCCCGACGGACCCACTCCACCTCCGAGCGCAAACACGACCGGCAGTCCCGACCGCCACGGCCGCCCTCCGGGGACAAGCCCTCCTCTCCCGGTGCCGGAAAACCCAACATCTGTGATGGAAATTTCAACACTGTGGCCTTCTTCAGACGGGAGATGTTCGTTTTCAAGGTGAGATCCATATCTATGGTCATCTGACCTCTGTTTGCTGGATTTACGAGCAACACTTAAGTGAACCACAACTCACGCTGATGGATAAATTACAAAACACCTCATAATAATAATAGGCATAGGGCCTTTCTCACATTCAAAGCACTTTACAATGATGAGGGGGAAACTCGCCTCAACCGCCACCAATGTGTAGCACCCACCTGGATGATGCAACAGCAGCTATTTTGCACCAGTATGCTCACCACACATCAGCTGAGGTGGAGAGGGAGAGAACAATTTCTAGCCAATTAAACTGGGGGATGATTAGGTGGCAGATTGAAAGAGCCTGGGTTGGGAGTTTAGCCAGGACACCGGGGAAACCCCTACTCTTTGCGATGAGTGTCATGGGATCTTTAATGACCACAGTGAGTCAGGATTTCGGTTTATCGTCGGTTTATCGTCGGTTTATCGTCTCATCCGAAAGCTGGATATCAGATATTCTTAAAATCAATTTATAAAAAACTTTTTTTTAGAACATCCCGTTTGTAATATCATAGGGATTGTGTGTAGAGATCTACCGTTGTACTGTTCTTTTTCAGGATCGCTGGTTCTGGCGGCTGCGAAACAACAAGGTGCAGGAGGGTTACCCGATGCAAATCGAGCAGTTCTGGAAAGGCCTTCCGTCTCGGATTGATGCGGCTTACGAAAGATCAGATGGAAAGTTTGTCTTCTTCAAAGGTATTTTCACTTTCTTTCCCATTGTATCCCTGATTCAAGACACAATGGATTTGAAAAAGATCTGTCCTGGTGCCACGGTGGCACAGCGGTAAAAGCGCCAACTTTGAGTTCGACTTCGGCGCCCCTGGTCCTGCCAGATCTGAGTATCACTGGTGCCTTGAGGGGGTGGCAATTGGGTGGCCACTCCTTTGGGGGGCGGACTCGGCTGGGGAGAATCGCCCCAGGCAAGTTGGAATCATGGTCAGGAGCGTTGAGGAGTCTCGCCCTGAAGAGGACGTGGTGCCCTCCTTCCTACTACCGGCTGATGGGGTTGTGTAGTGACAAATTCTCAAGTGGTTGCTACACGGGGAATTGAATAGCATAGGGTACATTTTACATTTGGCTACCACATTGGGAGAAAAACTGGAAATATCATAAACAAATTAAAATAAAAACAGATCTGTCTTCTGCAGCACCGTGGAATTGTGCTTGTGTGAAACTCCAGGGGCCACGTGTATAAACAGTGCTGAGCAGAAACATGCCCTCAGAAAGCTGCATAAGGGAGTTTCCACGCAGAAAATCAGATGTATAACATAAGAGAACCTGCGTACCTCTGCACACGCTGGACACTATGTGTACGCAGTGTCTGGAGACAGTGTGATATGGCAACACCGTGATAGAAAGGTAGATGGAGAAAATGAAAAATATTGCGAAAGCAAATTTCTGACTTTCTCCCTCAGCGTTCTTTCACGCATTATTTTACTCAAGAGTTTTATACATGTGGCCCCAGAATCAGAACTATCCTTTTAAGCTCAGTCCACACTCCTTCACCGAGGCTACCTTTTCTCCAGCATGTGGAGAATTATCTATCTAATGTGCCTCTTCGTCCTGAAGAAGTTCTTCTGTCACCTAAAATATCGACAGGACCTTGATGGGGATGTGAAGAGTTAATAGCCAGCGCATTATCGCGCATTTGAGGCTGCAGTG